>RCUC01136048.1:0-71290 GCA_003697995.1 Taxidea taxus jeffersonii
AAAAAAAAAAAAAAGATTTATTCATTTTAGAGAGAGAGAGCATGAGTGGGAGGCTACAGAGGGAGAAGGAGAGAATCTCAAGCAGACTCCTCGCTGAGCATGGAGCCTGATGTGGGGCTCGATCTCATGACCCTGAGACCACAACCCAAGAATCAGATGCCCACCCAACTGTACCACCCAGGCATCCCAACTTTTTCATTTTTGATGGACTCACACAGCACAGAATTTAGCAAAATTCCTCTGTCTATGGGAAATGAACATGTAATAATACTACAAACAGCATGTGTGTCTATGTGAATTCACTCATTTTCTGTGTCTAAACTGTTAAGAATGCAAGACAAATTTTAGCAGCCATCTCTCACTTGGCATCATGGCCATCCTCAGACCTCTAGTAAAGCCCAGGATTGTTAAAAAGAGGACCAAGAAGTTCATCCAGCACCAGTCAGACCGATGTGTCAAAACTAAGCACAAGGGCAGAAACCCAGAGGCAGTGACAATAGGGTGCAAAGAAGATTCAAGGGCCAGATCTTGATGCCCAATGCTAGTAATGGGAGCAACAAGAAAACAAAGCATGTGCTGCCCATGGCTTCCAGAAGTTCCTAGTCCACAAGGTCAAGGAGCTGATGTACAACAAACCCTACTGCGCAGAGATTGCGCCCATTGTCTCCTCCAAAAACTGCAAAGCCATTGTGAGAAGAACAGCCCAGGGGGCCATCAGACTCGCCAATCCCAACACCAGGCTGCACACTGAAGAAGATGAACAGATAGCTGATATGCATGTCATATTCATGCTAATAAAGCCATAAACTGCCCCCCTCAAAAAAAGATACGTTTTGATTGTGACACGATCAAAAGACACGATGCTAGAGAAAAGGCTAGATTATCTTTTATTCTCTTCAGAGAACTATTTCAGAAAATCATTATCATATGAAGAAATGATCAAAGAGTATGAAGCTAGAAAATACAAGAATAAAAAGTATGGAGGTATGTCAGGCAGTTAATTAAGAAAAATGTTATTCTTTTGGATTTTATAGTATTTGAGGTATCTGCTGGTTTTTAAAATATGTAAATTGTTAGAGCTCTTTTCTCTATCTTTTTTCTTGACTTTTTAAAATTGTAAGCATAGTTGACATACAATGCTATTTTTTTCTCTAAATAGCTATTACATTCTTAATTTTGGATTCCTAATTTTTATTCTTTCTCCTAAAGACAGCTCTCCAATTGTATAAGCTTTGGTCCCCGTAAAATTTTAACACTCCCCAGCAGCCACCATCCCCTGAGCACCAGGATGTGTCAGGAACTCTGAGAGATCCTTCTTCATGGATTATTTAAACTTAATCTTCAATAAACCCATGGAGGGAAACTGAGGCTTAGAGCATTTATTCCAAATAACACAACTCATTCTGCAGAGTTATAGCAACAATTCAAAATCCCATAGCGTCTGGAGCAGTGCCCCACGTGCAAAGTAAGAACTTTTCTGACAATCTGTGTTTCTCTCCTTGAGCTCAAGATTTCTCATGTTGAAAGATGAAGGGGTCAAAAGAGATTTAAATATCTGTACATGCATAGAGGACACAGGTAAAGATACACAGCACTGGTGATGTGATGGTGGCTGCCTCTCTGGGGAAGAAAATGGGATGCACCTTCACATTTGTAAGCAACTTTACATATGAAAGTCCTTAGCACAGTGCCTGGCTTCCGTGACAAGTGCCCAATAGCTATTGCTATTAGTTAGTGCTATTGCCAATTAGTTAAATAAATTAATTTTTAAAAATTAAAAGGTGGGTGGTGATGCCTAAAAATCCCTTCCAGCTAGATTTGGTGTTTGTTTAGATGACAGTTCCTAGCAGATTCCAGCTCAGGGGGCTCTAACGCACTATTGTGTTTAATACTCCCTGCATCTCTGTGCAGTAAGTACTATTCTCATTCCATTCTGCAAATATGGAAACCAAGGCACAGAGGGGTCACATAACATAACCTAGGTCACACCACACAGCCAATGAAGCAGAGGATGGGATGAACAACACCCAGGCTGGTGACTCTAAAGGCCAAATAAGAGAGCAGCCTCACTGGCTCCACTCCTGGTATGATACGTGGGTGTCCTAGCATTTTTTTCACTTTTAACATGCACATCGCCAGTGAAATCCATGTATAGCAGGACAGTCATCAGGGAGCCTAGTGTGGGACGTCTGCTGTCACTGCAGATGTGAAGGTGGCAGAAAAGCCCTACATGGTTTATTAACAGCTAAGAATTCAGAAGGAAGGGAGTCAAGGATGGATGAGAAAGGAAGAAAACTTGTGAAGCATCTACCCTGAATCTGACAAAGGACTTGACTGTTCCTCAGATACCCTCCCATCACTGCAAAGGGGAGTCCCTGTTATCCTCATGCCCACTTCTGAGCTCAGCAGGCAAGCTGAGAGTTCAAGAAGTCCCTAGGTGGTGGGGCTCTAGAAAACCCATACCCAGGGGCTCACTGTTCTCTAATAGCAAAGGGCATCTCCCAGCCTGCCCTCCTTCCTCTGCTCCTCCAGGCTTTCCTCGGCCTGCACAGCTTAAAGCAAATATTTCTATACAGCACAGCTCAGCTCAGCAGGCCTGAGTGGTACCTGTCCTACTGGAAAACCTCTGGGGATAGGAGGTCTCCTGAGTCCGTTTGCCGAAGCAGGGATTCTTTGCCACAGGGAGAGAGGTGGGTGAGCCCATGAGTTCTGTTGCACAGAAGGCAATGGACCCAAGAGCCTACAGGCATCTTGCTGGGATAAAGCTCTGTTGGAATTTCCACTGTTTAGGAACACTGAGCACGTACCCTCCAAGCACTTGCCACCTTGGACTCTGTCTGATCTCTAAATGCAGCTCTGGCCTTTGTCTGCCTTGCATGTAAGAATGTGATGGTCTACATAAGGGGCCTGGACTACTGTGGAATTCTGGCAACAAACACCTAATAAAAGTCTTGTTACATCATAATTCTGTGACCTTGAGCATGTCACTTGACCTCTTACATTTGGTTTCTTTATCTATAAAATGAAGATTACAAATTAATAATTATTTCTATACAATGAAAGATGACCCTCCAACCCACCCTAGATTACAGGTGCCTTGAAGAGAGTGAACATTCTGGCTCACTTTAGCATTCCCTTCAAGGTGCCTTCCTAGTAAGTCCCTTTACTCCAAAGGAGAGGCTCAGCAGTTTGCTAATTTAAGGCAAATGGGGTCGTTCAAAACACAGCTGGATTCAAATCCTGCCTCTGCCACTAACTTCCTGTGAGGAGGTTTTCAGAGCCTGGTCATCACTCATAACTACGGCTCTGGGGCCCTTATGATGAAAAACTCTAGTTTCTCATAGTGTTTTCATAGAGTGAGGGACACAGGAACCCTAGTTGTTTCAATGGCAGGCGGTAGGGGTAGGATTCAAGGCCACAGTGAGTGCAAAGTGGGCTAGCACAGGCTTGGCTAAGAGAGAGGGCAGATAAACATGGTCTAGGAAAAGCATAAATCAAAAAAGGATGCTAGGGGCACCTGGGTGGCTCAGTCAGTTGAGCATCTGCCTTCGGCTCAGGTCCTAAACCCAGGATCCTGAGACTGAGCCCGAACATGGCTGGGATTGAACCCAAGTACCAAGGCAAGCTCGGTGCTCAGCAGGGAGGCCGCTGCTACCTCTCCCTCTGCCCCTCTGCCCCACTCCTCTCTCTCTCTCTCTCTCTCTCTCTCTCTCGCTCTGCTCTCTCTCTCTCAAATAAATAAAATCTTTTAAAAACACACACACATAAGAGGATGCTAAACTAATATAACCTAGATCCATAACGTGCTATTCAAAAGCTAGAAGAATTTTGCTAATATGCAAAGCTAATACCACAAATTTGTATTTCCAGGGACTCAGTCCTTTTCTGATTATTCCAGGAAAGGTTTTACAAGCCTTGCTTTTTTGTTCGTTTTTCCCCCATTGTGAGTGTGGAAATGGTTCCATTAGCAAAGACATATGAATTTTTAACAACTCCTCCACCAAAAAAAAAAGGTCTATTGACATAAATGAATCTTCATTTCATATTAATAAGCTGCAGAGCTGACATAAACAATGAGTTTTGTTTTTCTCTTAAAACTGTCATGTCATTCTAAGAACTCAATGCTGTTTGCAAACACTCTTAAGGGACTCAGGGCTTTCTACTGTGAAAGAAAAACCTGTAGTGATTACTGCTTGGACTCGGAAAAGGTATTTCTAGCAGCACTGCACCTCTCTGAACAGAGGCTGAGTGGCTGCATTAAATCCTAAAGATTTACAGGAGGAACTTGGGCCAAAAAGACAAAAAGAAGGAAAAAAAAAAAACAAACAACCTTGTACCTGGGAAGTTTTTGTTTGTTTTTAAAGATTTATTTATTGTAGAGAGAGATAAAGCATGAACAGGAGGGGTAGAGGAAGAGGGAGCGAGAATCTCAAGCAGGCTCCCTGCTGAGCACGGCACCCAATGCAGGGCTGCATCTCAAGACCCTGAGATCATGACCTGAGTGGAAAACCAAGAGTCACACGCCCAACGGACTGTGGCCCCTATACCTGAAAAGTTCTTAAAAACAATTTCCTGGTTTTCCCTGCCAGCTACTCTGCCCTTCTTCAGACACTGTTTTCTCCGTGGGGCTAGCCCTGTTATACCATGTGTTTCTAGCCTGGACGGGCACACGTGGGTTTACCCTGGGAGCCGCTGTATCAGGAAGAAAAGTCCTCTGAAGGAGATAACCAGAGGAGGGGAAAGAAAGGTGAGGCTCATGGAGGAGAAGCGTAGAGGAGTCAGAATGCCCACACCTCGTTCCCCGTCTTGACGCTCCAGAGCTGTGCTCTGGCAAGTCTTTTGACCTCCGGGAGACATAGATGCCTTTTCTATAAAAGGGGGATAGAAACTCCTCTTCCATTGACCTCAAGAGGACTGCTCCTTCTCCACCACCCTCCCCTGAGCAGATGGCTGCTGGCCCCTGACCCAGCCCCCACACCAACTCACACAGCTGAAAGAAAGAGCAAGGGATGCCAGAGCACTGCCAGCCCAAGTGTCCCCATGTGAAATCGAGGGGAGTTCTGCGTGCTCCCCCCACCCCCACCCCCGCTGCAGTGTGCTTCTGGTTCCAACAGCCCAATCCTCCACCCTCCACACTGCGCCCTTTCCTCTCAACACTGCTCAGTGTTCCTAGGCCAACACTCTTGTCCACAAATGCCCAAAAGGAGAAAATGGCTACACAGCACTGGTGCAGGGCATCTTCAGTTCCTATTTTAAACAATCATTAGGAAGACTATAAAGGAACCTGGGTAAATGTCTATAATATAATGGTGAGTGGAAGACAACAGTCACAAAAGTCACATATGTCCCTAAATTTGCAGCCTTAAGATGGAATCAGACCTGGGTTTGAATCTCAGTTCTGCCGAAAGACATCTCAGATCCTCCTTCTCTTCATTGAAGTAATCAGGATAGTAATTCCTTCCTTGTAGAATTACTGCAAAAATTTGGTGGAAAATATGTAAGCCCAGAGCACAATCCTGGCCCCAGGAGAGGCAGTTCACAGTATGTGCATATGTGCATATGTGCAAGGATAAGGAGGAGAATGCATAGCAGGCCAAAGGGCAGGTTCCTTCTAGAGATAAGACAGGGCAGTGGTGGTGTTGTTTCCACTTAAAGACTGTGATATTATCTTAACAAAATATACAAACAAAAATGGGGCTTCCGACTAGAATAATACAATTAAATAAGATTCCTCTAATCAGCAACCCTGCCCTTCTCCCTCTTGCTGGGCAGAGTGGCTCCTGCACTGTTCTGCTCTTAGAACCATTTACATAAAAATCGGAAAAATCCACAGCCTCGGGAGCTTGCCCACCCCAAGCCCAAGCAACTCTTCAGCCCCCTTTGTTATCTGTTTTCTAGAGATCTACATCCAGTGGGGCAGGGAGAGGCAAGGAAGCTAGCTAGGCTGGAGGATGAAGAGCAGATGTGTGATGGGAGAGCACAATAATGAGGGCTTTGGATAAATGCTTAGGGTGTTCTTGGAGCTTCTGCACCTTCGTCCCAGAACCCCTAAACACCCTTCAGCAAACCATGAGGCTGTCCAGTAGGGTGTCAGGCACCCTGGAAAGTGCATCCAGCACTGCAGCCTGGGTTTAAGCCCCGAGCTCAAGCAGGACAGTTTGCAGCAGGTGGGGTGTGTTCGGCAGAGGCGGGTGACTGGGGCTGGCTTAATTTGTTCCTAGACAGTCATCGGTGGAGACAGGCTCAATTATTTTCATTACATGGAATCAACAGCAACAGGAGGAATAATGGGTCTGAGCCAGAGAAGCAAAGGTTAAAGGGAGGGGGAGAGAGAGGTGAGGGGGGGGGCTCTCAGGCCCACCATTCCGAGTGAACTGTGATGCCACGATGGGTGAGCAATGCCAGGAAGACACTGGATACCTGTCTGATCCTGCTCTGCTGGTCCCAGCATAAACTAGAAGGCCAGGATGGCACCTCCTGGGTAACTGACTCCAGAAGCCTTGGGTGGAAACAACTTCATCAAAAAGACCTCATCTAAATGGTGCAGTGTTAAGAGGGATGCACAACCTGGGGGTCCTGTCACCCCCTCTCCCTTACCAAGCTGCTCCATTTCCTGTTGCAGTAATGACAACTCACCTTCCTAAGGGTGTCCAACTGCCAGGCACTGGGCTAAACGCTTGGCACATGCCATCTTATTTCACTTTCCTGACAACCTCTGAGTTATGGGCTGTTGAAGTTGAGGAAACTAAGGGTCACAGAGGGTCACGTGACTTGCCCAAGCTGTTTAAGTGGCAGAACCACCAAATCCAGATCTGTCTGACCCCAGAGCCCAATCTCTCAACCCCCACACTTTTTCTTCTCCTTTTTTCTCCTCTGCTTACGTCAAAGGCTTTCTGCCCTCTCCTTCACCCTCTACCAGACACTGTATCTTCTGGAGGCTTGGGGGCTCCTCAATAGGTTGACCTCAGAAGAATAAAGCCCCTCAGGTGGAGGAGTTTCTGTTTCTGAGATTTCTCAAGAACAGGAAACTTCCCGGGCTGCCTGCAATAAATCCAAGGCTTCCTTCCTTTGTGATTTCACCCCGGGAACAACACTCCAGGATGACTCATCTCCAGGCCAGCAGGAGATCTCCTCTGGAGACTGGAGGTGACCTTGGCCAGGCACTCACATCCTGTGCCTGTTTTCCCGTTTGTCAAATGGGCAGCCCCGGCCCCCCTGCCAAGCCTGCCAAGCCTGTTGTGGAGTATCATGGTGAACACCAAGCATGTGAAAAACAATTTTTAAGACAGAATGCAAAAATCGATGATCCTCAAACTCCCACCTAACAGTCCACATACCAAACCCTGACCTAAGCCCTGAACAGTCCTAATTCTGCTGCAAGAGCTCACCAGCATTCTTGCATTCCTGGTGGATGGGCAAACCATGACTACTGAAAGAGGGGAGGGTGACATGGATAATAACCCTTTTCTTTCATTCTTCCTTCCACTCCTCAGTCACCTTATTATAACCACATAATGCTGAAAAGAGCAAGCACTCACAGAACCATAATTAGGTATGTGTTTTACATATACTTTTTATTCCTTATTATGTTATTTATCATTTATTATATACTTATTATTTATATTTGTATATTTTTGCCTCATTGAATCCCTTTATGAGTATCTATGACTAGCCCTACTGTACAGATGAGAAAAACACGTTTCAGACCAGTTGGCCACAGAAACATAACGGTCACACAGCTAGCAGATGTGGAAGCCCAGATTCCCTATCAGATCTGTCATTCTCCACCAGGACACATTGCCTTCTCCCTCTTCGTTTCTAAAATGACCAGCCCAGCACTCTCCTTCCCCCCTTAATTTTTCTTCATAGTTCTTATGTTCTTCAAGAATGAATTCACTGCTGTGCCAATCCCCCACTCCGAGAGCTGGGAAACTCATGCAGACAGGGATCTTGGGGGGCGTTTTGCCACTAGTGTGTCCTGTACCTGCCTAGAACAATGCCTGATTCACACTAGATTTTCAGTAAATACTTATCAAATGTATGAATTTGGCCAAAAATTCTCATCAGCTATTTTCAGCTCTTCTTTCTACTGGATGATAAATCTGGACAGCATTTTGTTCATCTCATTTTGTTCCCCCACCCCCATCAGAGTCTATGATGATACTCTGAAGAGAGTAAAATATTCAATAAAAATCTGGAAGCACGATTTAACTCTATTTGTTTTGAAATGGAGTATATTGGGGGTAGTGTGCTGTTTGGGGAACTCACTCTGATGGTTCCCTGCAAAGAAAGAGGATGCTTTGGGGAAAGCTGAGCAGGACTGGAAGGAGTATAGTGCTTCTCCCTGGCTCTGGATGCAGCCCTCCCAGTCCTGTGCCAGGATGCTGATGGACAGGTGGGCTCCACAGGCTGATGGCAAGACACCCTCCTTGGCTTTTATGTGCCTCACTCCTGACTCATCTTCCCTGGACTGTGGGAAAGGATTCAGTATACGGCTTCCTAAACTCGCTGCTGAGCAGCAGGCCGAGCGGGTGTTGGAAATGATACAGAAAAAAAAGAATCTAATTAAGCAGAGTAGGTGATAGTGTCAGGAAGAAAAAGCAAGCAAGTGGCAATTTGGATATCTGCCCGCAAATAAAAGACATGACTGTCGTTTCTCCTCTGGCTCCTGTTTGCCCTATAAATCTCAGCTCACTAATCCAAGTGTTTTAATTATCACTATATAATACAACATGCTGTGTTGAGCCCATCATGGGGAAATTAAAACGAAGCGGGGGGGGGGGGGTGGAGGGATTCAGGCTACCCCATTCTCCCATTTCTCTTGTTTACACTAATCTGAAGGTGTTTTTCCCCTTTCTGCCATAAACACAACATGGGGTTTTCCAGCATCAAAGATATTACCTTCTTCCACTCACAAAAAGGTATTTTAGGCCCTCAGCTCTTTCCCCAATACCAAGCAACTTAGGGGCCAGGAGTCATGGCCACTTTTGACCCTTAATTCCCAAGAAATTACAAGAACTAGGTCATAAATTAAACACTGGCTCCAAAAGAAGACTCCCTGAGTAAGAAGCAACATGAAGGTTAGGACTAGCATTAGAATTTCACTTCCACCACGGACTAGCTGTGTGGCCTGGCCTTAGGCAAGTCACTAACCCTCTCTGAGTCTCAGCTTCCTCAACTAAAATACTGGAGTAACAGGATTAAATAACATACCGCATTTATCACAGGGTCTGACACACCATAAGTGCTATACAACACAGTCCCATCTCCTGGTCCTTATCCTTGCCATTTCAACCACCTATAGCAACCCTCACAAGGCAGTGCCGCTCACTCCTTCCCTCCCTTCTCAAATGCCATCTTATCGGTGGGCCTTCTCTTATGACCCTAGACAAAACATGACCCCACCTCCTGTACTCACACAGCATTCCCCCCCACCACGTTCTTCATTTTCTCTTCCAGAGCACAAAGTACTACCCGACATTTTACATACCCATGTGTTTAATTTTTTTTGGTCTCCACCTAAAAGGTAAACCCCAAGAAGACAGAGCTTTTGTTCTGTCCTCTGCTGTAACTCTAGCACTTACAGCAGAGGTGCCTGGTGTAGAGTAGATGTTTAATAAATATTAACCGAATGAGTAAACAGAAGCTATTCTTTGGATGACGATGACTGGAAGAGCCATCAAAGACCCCACAGGTCACAGTTCTGCACAGCCTAGGAAACTGAGGCCAAGAGATATCAGAGGACCTACCCTCCTCCAGTTCCTGCTTTCCCAGAATTGAGTCGTGGTAGAGGCTGAAGGCCCTCACTCCTGCTGTCTTGCTCTGCATCAAACCAGCCTGTCCAGACCAACAACTTGGCCTATTGGTGCCCTGTGTTCCTCAGCTGGGGAATGGAAATAATTCAGCAGATGGCTCTCCCTCCCCAGTGCTCAGGACCCGGATGCCCCAGTGACTGGCAATCTATAAAAGCAAAAAGGACAGGTGGAGACACTGCAGCAATGCTGGAAATCCATCAACAAATGTGCTCAGAGTCGCAGACAGCTGCAGCACAGAGGAGCCAAAGGCCACCGCATTTCTCTCTCAAAATCCACCAGCATCAAGGACCCTCTTGGCCTTCTCCACTAACTGAAGGCAAGGACTGCAGTCCCATTTCTGGGGCGCTGGATAACTGATGCTTCCTCTTGCACAGACACAAGAGGGATGCAACCCCAGCTACCCACCATTCCTAGGTGGACAGCCTCTCTCTGGGTACTGACTTTTCATTTGTTAGGACCTTCTCAGGATCAAATGAGAAAGCACAGAGATAGCCCCTGGCACAGTCCACAGGCACACAGCAGGCACATGGTAATGTTAAATTATATGACGTTGATGATATCTGGAGTCCAACACAACCCTCTACCATCCTACGCCCATCTACCTCACCACCCTGTAAAGCTTAGAATTAAGGGTCTTGTAATAGAAAGGCACTATTCAGCCTTGGGAATCCAGCATCAGATAATTTTTTTAAACTTTCCATGTTCCTGTTCAGGTAGAATGGAAATAACTCAGAGCACACATCAGTCCCCCTCTTCATCCAAGCCACCACATTTAGCCTCAAAAGGAAGATTCCAGCCTGAGAGTATGAGTCACTCAGGTGCTCTTTTCACAGAAAGTGAATTTGGCCTAGAGTTCCTCAGAAGTTAAGGTGACAAAGGACCTAGCAAAAGTATCCTGTGCTCCTGTCCTTACCCATTCTCCTAACCAAATAATCAATTTTAAAGTACTAAAAAAGGATACCACCGGTTATCAGAAACCGGTGACTAAATGAGTCCTGTCTCTTCCACTTATATTGCGTGAGCTGGCCCAACTCCTCAACCCCTCTGAACCTGGGTATCCTCATCTGTATTAAGGGATACCCAGCAAGGTCTTAGGGGGCCACTGCAAGGATTAAAGGAGGGAACGCACCGTGCCTGGGGCATTAACTGCTGCTTTGAATATTCAAGCCAAGAACCCAGTGCAGCCAATGCCAGAATCATAAGCATTAATTGCTCAGAAAGAACACTCTGTACAGCAAAAGGAGCCTTTCCCTGCACCACAAACCAAACTTGACCACTCCACCACAGACTGCAGGTTGGGAGCAAACATTAACTCCACCAGAGGCTTTCTAAAATCATCCAAAACAATGGGGAAGGAAGCCAGGAGAGGTAAAAGTACACAAAGGTGCATAAAGGCACAGGTGGAACCAAGACCCAAACAGCTCCTGAAAGACCAGTGCCCATCTGGACATGGTGGGGGATGCTCCTCATGAAATAACCCGGTCTGAAGTCATTGTTGCTTTGAACTTCCCAGGAGAAACTGCCATCTTTGATGAATGGGAATTTCTAGAATGTTCCCATGGCAGTATGGCTAACTGGTTTCAAACATAATCTTTGGGGGAAGCCTGGGTGGCTCAGTTGGTTAAGCAGCTGCCTTCGGCTCAGGTCATGATCCCAGCATCCTGGGATCGAGTCCCACATCGGGCTCCTTGCTCAGCAGGGAGCCTGCTTCTCCCTCTGCCTCTGCCGGCCACTCCGCCTGCCTGTGCTCACTCTCTGACAAATAAAATAAATAAAATCTTAAAAAAAACAACAACATAATCTTTGGGATGAACCAAACCTAGACTGAGTGTTCCAAGAGCCCTCAAGAGGTTTCAGGAGCTGGTGACTTTCCGTTGCTCTGGGAACCTCCCTGGGCCTCAGTTTCCCCCCGGGCACTGGACCTAATGATTACTGCCTCTGCAAGGCGGTTGTAAAGCTAAACAGAACGGGTGCACGCTACGGTGCTTCCAGGGCATGGCCCTTTCTCTGAGGCAGCTGTTGAAAGAAAAAAAAAAAAAAAATCAGAAAAAAGCAACTGAAACGCGAGCGGGAGAGCAGCGGGGGCGGGGGGGCTCCTCCCGCAGGCGCCCCGGAGCCGGCCCGGGCCTGTGGCCTGGCCTGGGAGGCCAGGGAGCGGGCGCCCCGCGGGAGCGCCGAGGTCCCGCTGCGCCGGGCCGGGCGGGGGCGGAGGAGGAGGAAGCGGGGGCGGCCGGAGCGCGGTGGGGATGTTTAAAGGAAATTTACAATCATTTCCTCTCTGTGGTTTGGTGACAAATCAACAACATCCTGTTCTTTTGTGAGGCTCCGGGCGCCTGCGAGGCGGGGGCAGCACTCCGACTCTTAAAGGGACACACACAGGGGCCCCCTTCCCCCTCCTATCACTCCCCAGAGGCTCAAAAAAAAAAAAAAAAAGAAAGAAAGAAAGAAAAGAAAACCAGCCTCCCCAAGGCGCCACCTCCGGGGGCGCGCGCGGCCGGAATGCGGGGTCCGCCGCCCCCGGCCGCGACCCGGATCGCGTCCCCCGCTCGGCAGCGTCCCCTCCTCGCGGACCGGAGGAGCCGGCTGCGGCGCACCCCTCTGATGGATATTGCGGCCCGGGGCCATCTCCCGCGGAGGGGGCAGGCAGGGGGCGGAGGCGGGCCCGCCCCACGTTTCTCTCCCTCCCCCCGCAACCCCTGGGCCGGCTTCGGACCTCCGGGTAGTTCTTACCCCCTCCCCCAAACCCTTCGCCTCGAATTTTCCAGCCCCCAAACTCTGGATTTATGGTTAAAATGTAGACGTACGCACACGAGGTTTATAAAACGCCAAAGCGGAGAGAGGCTTCCCAAACTGTGGGAGTAATGAGAATCAGATGGCTAGGACCAGAAAAATAAAAAATATTCAACTACCCTCCTGGGATATCCTTCATCAGTCATCTAATGGGTTTTGTTTTTTTTTTAAACAAGCACCGGTAACCATCCTAGGGCCTGTACAACAGGAACAGACAGACATTGTCCCTGCCCCCAGGGGGCTTAGATTCTCAACATGGGTGGATGGATGGACCGACAGAGGGACCAGCAGATGGATGGGATTATTTCACATGCTGCAAATGCTGCAATAAAAGAGCGTGGTATTCTAGAATTGCAGCTTTCTATAGGGATACCTCCTTGAGTTGGTGACCAAAGAGTAGGTTGAGGGGTCCAGCAATATTACCCAGAAAGAGACTAGAAGCAGGAGCAGCACCCCTGATCATACCCAAGACCACCTGAAGGGCATCCCAGGGACCGATTTCCCTCCCAAGGAAATGCCTTGAAGGTTGGCATACAGGATGAGAGACCTGGGTCCTTCTGGTCAGCCTGTATAACCCAGGCAAGTCCCTTCCCACTCCATGCCTCACACTTGGTTCACTTAGAAACAGAATATTAAACTAAATTCAGTACTCTCAACCCTGGGTGCAAAACAGTTCTTCAGGGTAATTTTCTTTCTTTCTTTTTTTTTTTTAAGATTTTATTTATTTATTTGACAGACAGAGATCACAAGCAGGCAGAGAGAGAGGAGGAAGCCGGCTTCCGGCTGAGCAGAGAGTCCGATGTGGGGCTCGATCCCAAGACCCTGGGATCATGACCTGAGCCGAAGGCAGAGACTTTAACCCACTGAGCCACCCAGGCGCCTCTAGGGTGATTTTCAAAAGCAATGATTCCCCCCCGCGCCCCCATCCCACCTCAGACCAATGGAATCAGAATGTCTGACAATGAAGCCTGGGGACTGGCATTTTTTTAAGCCTCCCTGTCTGACTTCAGTATGCAGCCAGGGTCAAGAGCCAATGACCTAGATGATCTCTAAAGTCTAGGTTTAAAGTGCAGTGAGAAAAGAAAAAAAAAAATGCAGTGAGACCTTTTTGGACTTAGGGTATAAACATCCACATCATTGAGTACTTTCCATCTACCATATAACAACACCGGGCGGTGTATTATATGCCATGCGTATATTTTATTTAAGTTATGGAGGAAAACACTACCAAATTAGATAAGTACTATTAATAACCTCATTTTAGGAAACTAAGGTACAGAGAGCAAATTTGGTCAAGAGCTTGAATCCTGGGGCGCCTGGGTGGCTCAGTCCGTTGGGTGGCTCCCTTCAGTTCAGGCCCAAGATCCCAGGGTCTGGGGATCGAGCCCCACCTCCAGCTTGGAATCCCCTTCTCCCTTTTCTCTCCCCCCTTGCCCGCATTCAATCTCTCTCTCTCTTTCTCTCAAATAAATAAATAAATAAGAGCTTGAATCCTCTAACCTGGAGTGACTTCCCAGTGACAAGAAGCAAACTACTACCTAATAGAGTTGTTAGTCACACAGAAGAGCTACCAAGAGAAGTGCATGGGGTATTCTGATGCAGGCACGGGACTGGCCTAGAAGACCTCTGCGCATTCTGATAGCCCCACAGTGCACATGCCCAGAACGCGGGTCCCAAATAACAGGAGTGTAACTCTAAGGAAATAGCCTTTCATGTTTCTCCTCACCGATCTTGGACATTTTCAGAGATGACTCCCATAAAATGTGCAGTTTTACCATAGGCAGACAGAGGAACCATCTAGCTGGGTGAGGAGAAAGAACTTCCTGTGTACCTCAGTATGGCCAGGACAGAAAAGACTCACCCACCTCTACTCCCTCCCATATGGGGCCCACCACTACTCTTCCCACCTTTTGACCACTTTCCCATTTGTGCAGTTCTCTGAGGGGGCACCTAGAGAATGACATGTTAAGTGGGAGCTGAGACAGGATCCCAAGGAAGTGAAAGATCTATTGAATCAGAGATTAGGAAAAGGGGAAGATGATCTAATCTTACAGTGGAATACTGTGCTGCTGTTAACAAGGGGAGGGCTGTACAGATATACTCAAAAGATGCTTGTGATACACAAGGTACAGAACAGGATCTTCTCACTGATATTTATGTAAACACCACACACACACACAAAGGAAACTAGCAGAACCATCTGGAAGGACAGATTTCATCCTGTTACTGGTGATGACTGGGCAGATGCGTGGAGGTGGAGGTACATGGTAGGGCAGAGTGTTGCATTAATGACATACTTTTACTTTCTCTATTAATCACCATATTATTTAAATTGTTGACAACAACTGTGCATTAATTTTTTTAGATAAAGGGACTTCAATTTATAAGTCTAAAGAAATACTAAATAAAGGAGCATAAAAGCCTACCCTAGGCCCTAGGAATTCTGTCCAGGAGAGACCCCCAGCAAGGTCATCTTTGCCAATTTTCCCAGCCAGTGTTAACAGTCCCATCGTTCTCCCCTGGTTGCTTTCTCCTGGGTCTCTTCAGCGTGCCATTCCAATGGCAGCCTCTTACATAGACAGCTGCTTCATCTCCAGTCACGGAGTGCCCCGTGGAATTTCTGGGTTACAGAAGATGGATTTGAAAGCTAATGGCCCCAGTTGATGGAAAAGATGACAAAGCTTATTTGGAGAGAAAATTACCCAAGGTGCTACTTCCCAGTAGAGGTGGGTAAAGGGTGTGGCGTTGAAGTTAAAGGCTCTGATTTCCCTGTGCATCTCTGTGTTGGTTTGGAAGTTGAGAAATGGAAACTGATATACCAAGACCAGAAGAAAAGAATAGTGCTTTGAGGTCAGAACCTCTTCCCAGAAATCCAAAAGGTTAGGGGCTAAGGTTCCACTCAGAACATTGTATGCAGAATGGTCCCCTCCAAAGAAGACCAGATCCTTGGCAACTTCATGGCCTGCATGAAAAGCACGAGGTGAATCTGCTTCCTCTTTATGTTTTCTTACATCTTTGTCGTTAATAAACAGCATAATGTTGTGGTTAAGAGCAGTTGCTAAGAAGACAGAGAACCCAGGTAGGATTCTGTACCACTTCCCTAAGCCTTCATTTCCTCTCCTCTAAATTGGGGATAATAATAGTACTTACCTCATGGATTTGTCTGGTGAGAATTAAATGAGATAATGCAGGAAAAGTCCTGAGCCCCGTACTTGGCACATGCAGTTAAAACTAACTGTTAGCTGGGAGTGGGGTGGGGGTGGGGGTGAGCGCCTGGGTGCCTCAGTCATTAAGCATCTGCCTTCGGCTCAGGTCATGATCCCAGCGTCCTGGGATGGAGCCCCACATTGGGCTCCCTGTTCTGCTGGAAGCCTGCTTCTCCCTTTCCCGCTTCCCCTGCTTGAGTTCCCTCTCTCATTGTCTCTCTCTCTTTTTCTGTCAAATAAATAAATAAAGTCTTTTTTTAACAAAAAGTAACTGTTGGTTTTATAACTAACAATGACAACATCTAGTAACAAGAACTATACCCTTTAAATGACAGTAAGGAAGGTGACTGACGTTCATGTTGGGTCCGTAATCAAAGGAGTGAGACTGATACAAAGCGAAGGTCAAGCAAAGCTTTATTTCGCACCAAGCATCAAGAATCAAACTGACTGGCCAAGGCCGTCTCTTACAAAGAGAGGCGACCCCTCTCTGCCTTACAGACTGGCTTTTAAGGGCAAAGGCCATGTGGTTGGGCCTGGCCATGCACAGGTGGCCAGTGACACAGAGGAAACTGCACAGTCAGGCTAGGTCATACATAAGTGACCGATTGAATTACAGTTTACCCTGTAATAGGCATTTGAATTAGCCTATCACCTTGGTCAGGATTGGCACCCAAAACGGGCCCAAAGGGCGGGGCCCATACTCCTTGGTAGCTAGGGAGACAGTATGCGCCCCCACTGATTGGATACCTCCACCTGCCCTGACCCACCCTTGTATTTGGGCTTTGTTACCTGGGACTGGTTTCTGGGACTTGTTTTTAAGTAAGTCCCCTGGGATGGGGGGCAGGGTCCCTTTAAGTTTTACTGCATAAACAACAAAATGGCTGTTCAACCCAAATGGAGCCATTTTGGCTAAATAAGCCCTTACAGTTCACACACTAGTTTACACATCTCTAACATAAGCCCGAATTGTGGCCTCTAGAATTAGAGATCTCCCACAAGACCCGGTCCACCAAAATCCTACATAGTTGAGCTTTCACTACATTCAAAAATTATCACCTTCCTCTAAAGTCATTCAATAAGACTCTAATTTACATTTGCCTTTTCTCTTGCTAGCTGCTGTATAGACTGATCAAGACAAATGAAATTCCTTCCTCCCATTTGATCAGGCCCGGCCATCTTGGAATCCTCCCAAAGCCCTTAGAAATAGGAATCCTTTCTTTCTTTTCTGATTCTTCTTCTTCTTCTTTTTTTGTTTTGTTTTTATTTTAATCTGTTCCTTCTTCGTCTGGTTAGGAGAAAGAAAGTTTCTGGGGGTAGGGAGGTTTAAACTGATGGGCCATTAACATTATAACAAAGCAAAAGGAATTTGCTAGCCAACAATTTTAGAGTGGAATTACCAGCCAACAATTTTAGAGTGGTATTTAAAATTCACTTGCTTAGGGGAAGGTAAAGAAGATGGTCAGGAGAGGGTGGGGAAGGACTTCTCCCAGCTGATGGGGAACTGGGGAACGCCCCTTTTTATGGTTAGCAAAACCAGTAAACACCTTAACAAGCTGCTTGGTTTCAGGGCTGATCTTTTATCATAGTACTTAAGATGCAGATACTGTAAAGGAAACAAAGGTCAGTCTACTGAATCCGTAAAGAAAAGGTTCTCCTTGGTTTCAGATTTAGGGAATACCTGGATCCCTGATACATACAACATATCCATAAATTTCTTCTGAGCCCACTGAATAAATACACACACACACACACACACACACACACACACATACACACTCAACACTCTCTCATACATATTCAGCCATGATGAAGTTCAGTAGAAGAGTCACGGTCATGCTGTGTATCCCCCACCCAAGTGTGTATTTTGAAATTCTATTTGTTGGCAGTCTGGAAGTCATTGGGGAGGCAGCTTCATCACTTAATTGGTAAAAAGAACTATTCTTCTAGGGATCACCTTTGCTGCTGAAGGAAGAATGACCAGCAGAGTCCTGCTGAGATTGGGCAGCTGGGGCTTATCACCTCCCTATCCTACTCTCTCCTCTCCTACAGGGCACCGCTCCAGGAAAACCTGCACAGTCCAGACAGCTTCTGGAAGCCCTGCCAAGTTGCACAAGGCTGCTTAAGTAGCAGTTGCACACAGTTTTAGGTTTTTCTAGTACAGTGGTTTCCAAACTCTTTAAAACTCAGCAGAATCCTTGCCAAAGGAACACAAAGGAAAAATAGATTAAAACTATTGCTTCTGGTAGGAGCCAATCACAATGTTGCTCAAACAGGTCCCTGGGATTTAAAAAAAAAAAAAATCAGTATTTTTGAATATCACTCAACTATTACTTTAGGTAATTCTGTTATTACAATCAAATCCAAACTCCTCATTAGATTTTAGAACATTTTTGATCCAGCCTCTGCCTACCTGAGCTTCATGCAGTTATTCCCATGTTGTCTGCTCTCTTGATTTACTCCTTGATTTTGGTGGTGCAAGTCCTCCTCTAGCTTCCTGGGAAGAGATACAAGGGAGGTAAATTTTTTGAAACCTTGCATTTCAGCATATATCTTGCCTTTTGTTCTCTCTTTACATTTTGACTAGTAGTTTTGCTAGGTATAAAAATCTAGGTTGTAAATCATTCCCCAACAAGCCAAGGCCTCTCCAGCTTCCAGGTGTTTGAACTGGAAGTTCCTCTTGCATAGAACATATACTCCATGCCCACCCCCTGCCCTTGTGTAGCTAACACTTCATTATTCTTTTTCTTTTTTAAGATGTTATTATTATTATTATTTTAAGTAATCTCTACACCCAAAGTGGGACACAAACCTACAATTCTGAAATCAAGAGTTGCATGCTCCACCAACTGAGCCAGTCAGGTGCCCCATACCTCATTATTCTTGTCAGGGAAATTGACCTGCCCAACCATATATCCCTCCTAGTTGCTCCCACAAGCCGGTGCTAACCTCTTGTTATACTTTTTACTCAGTGTTGAGTTCCCAACAATCAGACCATAATGACAGCTTAATAAAGAACTGTTGAATGAATGCACTGGTCCAGACAAAGGGGGTCCTATGCATTACAGGACCAAGAAGACAGAGGAAAAGTCCCTACACTGTCTTACAGTCATAGGAAAAAGGGAGGTTTGGACTGAAAACACAATTCATCATCTGTTCCCAGCCCAACTCCAGTAGCAAACCCTCTCCCTCTCCCCTGTTCCAGATATAGGCATTTCCTTCTTTGGACACATGGATTTGAAGCCCCACAACTATCTGGCTTGAACCCTTGCTTTCACAGTCTGTTTATCTTCAATCAGCAAGTCCTGTTCCCTCCTCTCCCTCTCTCCCTTTACAGCAGCTTTCACCCCGACCCATCAGCTTCATTCCTCTAGTACCCCCAGTGAGGCCTCCATCACCCCACACCTACATTTTCCTATCGCTCCATCCTTCACTCCAAGTCATTTTGACACCTCTGTCAGATTAATCTCTCTGAAGCATCACTTTGCAGTGTCTCCTCACTGCCCAAAAATACCTTCAGAGGCCCCTGACTTCCTCCCGTGTTAAGTCACAAGTCTTCTGCCAGTTTTCAACTTTCAGAATGACTGAATGCTCTGTTTCCCCTCCTCACACACACCAGCTCACTTATCACATATATACAACTCTCAAAGATTAGGCAAGAGGCCTCACTGTTTCAGACACAACAGAGCAGATTTCTGCACAACTTGTGCATTCTCTTCTCTGGAATGTTCTCCCCAACCCTCTCTTAATTCAATCTATCCTTCTAGATCTGATTTAAATCCTTCCTCCTTTAAGATGCCTTTATTTACAACCTCAGGCCTTGCAGATCTCCCCAAATTTAAAATCCAAATAGTACTTATCATTTTTGCAGCCCAGTTACATCCACATGTGTGCTTTATATAAAACACTATATAGTCCACATATGTTGGTGTGGTCTTCCCCAACTAGCCTGGCTGCCCCTTGATGGTAAGGATGTCCTGTTCTTGGACCTGAAGGCCCTAGAGTTCAACACAGAGTAGAATTCAGGAGGTGGTAAGAGAGCTGCCTTCAGAAACAGACAAACCAGAGTTAATCCCAGCCCTACCAATTCTTATGTGTATTTGGATCCTCTGAGCCTCAGTACTCTCATCTGTAAAACTGGAACAACAGTGGTATCCCACAGGTTTGAGGTGAAAATTTAAATGAGATAATGCTAAGTAAAGCAATCTACACAGTCTGGATACAGGGTAAGTACTCAGTAGCAATAGCTATTGTTTATTAGAGACTCCAACTTCTGTTCTTGGAGTTGAACTTTGGCCTTGATTTTGCTTCAGACTCTCTGTCACTGAGCCAGCCTTGCAAATAGTGATTTCCTGCCAATCCCTGCCTCTGTGTCCACCCTTGGCTGGTCAAAGCAGTCTCTGTAAGCAGTGGCTAAGAGAAAGTTCCATCATGCAAAGTCATCTCAGGCCCCACGTGTGGTTCCTCTTGCCCTCAGCACTACTGGATTCTGTGCTGAATTGTTTAGTACCTTTGGTTTATGAACCTTAGGCATTTCTTTTTTCTACTTTTTCTTTATCACTATCATTGTATTATAAAAACAATACATGCTCATTATTTTTTTTAAGTACGTTAAGAGTATAAAGTAAAGAGCAAAAGTCTCACTCCTCACCCAAACCTCATTCCTACTCTTTAAAAGAAACCGGTTAGCAATTTCTCATGTGTATTTCCAGAAAACACGGCTATAGAAACATACACACACATAAGCTTTTCTGTGTCTTTCTTCACTTAATAATTGGTCTGGAATACCTTTCTCTACCTATACCTGATAGGTTCACCACACACTGTTCAATGGCAACTTAGTTTTTGTTTTTTGTTTTTGTTTTTTTATAAGATTTTCTTTCTTTATTTGAGAGAGAGTGTGTGAGTGGGGAGGAGCAGAAGGGGAGGAGGAAAGAATCTGAAGAAGACTCAGTGCTAAGTGCAGAGCCAGATGTGAAGCTCAATCCCACCACTACCAGATTACAAAGAGCTGAAACCACAAACTGGATGCCCAACAGACTGTGCCACCCAGGTGCCCCTTAGATTTCTTTTATAAAAAGCAACTGAAGTTGATTTCATCAATCCCCTACACATGGGCATGCAGGATGTTACTACTAAAACAACGTGATGAACATCCTTGTATATATATTTCTGTGTACTCCTTAAGTCTTCAGGCTTCTGATTGCCAAGTGAGACTAGATTGGGAGTGATTCATCAAATTTGGTCCTACCTCCCAAGTCTCCACCCAAATATAGCATTCAGTCCCCATGCCCACTGACTCATTGGTTGGTGGTGTGACTACCTTCCTCTTCACTTTAAAATAGAAGTAAGAGGTCACTGAACAGTTTCCTCATGATCCCACTGGAAAAGAGTTCACAGAACCCATGTTGCTCCCTTTATCTGGAACCGGAGGGGGAATCCCAGGCATCGGGAAGTAAGATTTCAGAATCTGGCTGTGTTCTCAGGTAGTCCTGAGGTAGCTCCAGAGAAGGAAGGAAACACGTTTTTGGTTCATGAGACACAATCCCAGCTGTTTTAAGTGGGACTAAGAGGGATGTGAGTGTGACAATAAGGACAGTAGCTGAGACAGGCTTCAGGTGGTGGCTGGGGGATGGTGAACACACAGGGCTTTCATCAGCAGTGATTCGGCATTATTATCCTAGCCGACATCCGTCCCTTTACACTGTGTCCTTGCTCAGGCCAAGGACAGGATGGAATAGCAGGAACTTTGATTGCTTATCCCCAGCTCAGCCTGACTCATGCAGGACCCCAAGCCAGCCCCTTACCATACCCTGGTATGGAAGCTCCAGGAGCCTGGGTGAAAACTAGGGCTGGAAAAAGTTGCCCCTGGGATGTACCCAAGTTGCTTACATAGAACTCTATGACCCAGTTTTAAGCTTCAGTTAGCCATTCCCCTATCTGTAAAAAAAAAAAAAAGTAAATACAACACCCACAGTCCCTGTGTTACACTGTCCTTGAAAGCAGAAGGTATACCAAGTACTTAACAAGAACATGGGATTACACAAGCAGTCAATAAATCTCTGATACTTGCTTTACTGATATCTCCCTCTTGCCTAGCACAGTGCCCGATTCAGAGTAGGTGTTTAATTAAAATTTTTTCAATGAATGAATGAACAACCTCTTCATTTCTGAAGGGCAGGCAGGAAAACTGCAAAATAACCCACACCCAAGGCCTTTCCAACCTCACGTCACCCTGTTCTCTTCCTTATGATATGGAAGTTTACTGATAATGCAGTTTGGTTTGGTTCACTCAATTCATTCTCTCTCTCTCTCTCTCCCTCAGAGAAAGGATGATCTATTCCCCCTGCATTGTCCTCAAGACACATCAAAGAATAAGCTCAGGGCCAAGGTCCTGGAATGCATGCAGCCTCATCTCAAAGTTTCTCAAAAGAAACCAAGTCCTAGGACCATGAAATATCAGAGGAAGGAGGAAAGAAAATTCATTTATTCATTCAATAAATATACATGTGGAATATCTAGTGTGTCTAGAATTGAAACCAAAAGCTTGCTGCTTGGCCTTGCCTCTACTCTCTTGCCATGCTGGCCTCTGCCTCAAACCCTCAAAGCCTGATTTCCAAATCCCTGCTGAAAATGCTTCCGGACAGGTAGTCCTCAGGTGCTCTCAATGTGAATCCAGGTGCCCTTCCCCACTTCTTGTTCCTCACTACCTCTCTCCCAGTGCCTTTCTCCTTCTTTGGTTTTCCTCCTCTGCCCTTGATTCTTGCCCTCTGTTGTGAGCCTAACTGCATCCCTCCAAAATCCATGTTACAGTCCTAATCCCTCCACATCAGAATGTGACTGCATTTGGAGATAGGGTCTTATAAGGATTTTATTTATTTATTTGACAGAGAGAGAGAGCTCACAAGCAGGGAGGATGGGAGAAGCATGTTCCCCACTGAGCAGAGACCCAATGAGGACTCCATCCCAGGACCCCTGGATCATTATTTAAGCAGAAGACAGATGCTTAGCCGACTGAGCCTCATAGGCGCCCCGAGATAGAGTCTTATAAACATTTTACTTATTTATTTGAAGGAGAGAGCGGGAGCGAGAGAGAGAGAAAGTGAGTGAGTACGAGCAAGGGAGGGGAGGATGTCAAGCAGAGTCTGTGCTGAATGCAGAGCCTGATGGAGAGCCGATCTCAGGACCCTGAGATTGTGACCTGAGCTGAAATCAAGAGCCAGACACTCAACTGACTGAGTCACCCAGGAACCCCTGGAGATAAGGTCTTTATTTATTCAGTTATTTAAGATTTCATTTATTTATTTGTTAGAGAGAGAGTGAGAGAGAGCATGAGAGCAGGATGAGGCATAGAGGAAGGAGCAGATTCCCCGCTGAGCAGGAAGCCTGATCCCATCCTCTTCTATTAATCCACTTCCATGGCCTAAACTATCATCTCTCCCCTTCCCAATGGGCTACTCAGGTTAATACATCCATACACTGAAACCTAAACTCTCATCCAGATCCCAGCTCCAAATTCCAGCTGCCTACCAGACATTATACCTGAACTGTTTGGCCAATCCTGAAACCCCAAGAGGTCTAAAACCACAAAATCCTTGTAGGTCAGCCCAACCACCTTGCTTTACCCATGGGGAAACTGAGGCACAAAACAAAAACAAACTCGGCTCTCTTCCCAACTTTCCTATCCCTAAAAGCACCATCTATCTGGTCACTCAAAAATATGGAATCACCTTTTACTCTGCCCTTTTTCCTCCCACAGAGCCAATCAAGGAACTTCCAATGGATCCCAAAACATGACAGAGCTAGGGGCACCTCAGGAATGGTAAAAGCAAATATAAAATCTCTCTAAAGGACTACAATTTCAACCAATGCATTCAAGAATGCCCATAAAGTCCTAAGAAACTGGGCTAAAGCTAAGAACCACAAAACACAAAAGAAAACAAGATACCATAAGTGAGAATCAGCAGGAACAACAGACCTGAATAATCATATCCATAAAAATATGACATAGAAATTATTAAGTATAAAAAATGAGTAAGTGTATATCTTTCCCTCTTTCTTTTTTCTTTCTTTCTTTCTTTTTTTTTTTTTAGAGAGGAAGAGAGAGAGAGAAGCTGCAAGGCGAGGGAGGAGCAGAGAGAGAGAAAGATTTTTTTGGGGGGGGTGAGTAAAGTGACATAAGTTTACCAAGTGAAGATACAGAAAAAGCTCTCAAGAGTGAGAGGGGTCCTGACAGGACTGCCCAGGAGAGAGAAAGAGACTCTTAAGCAGGCTCCATATTCAGCACAGAGCCTGATCTGGGCTCAATCTCATGACCCCGAGATTATGAGCTCAGCTGAAATCAAGACTTGGATGCCTCATTGACTGACCCATCCTTGCCCATATTTCAAAAAATAAATGTGAGCCATTTATATATGAGCCAAGGGTAAAAGACTAAAAAAGTAACAAAGCCAATTTTGAAAAAAAAAAAATTAAAACTAAAGTGAATTAAATAGCAGATTAGATACTCTTAAAGGCGGAGTTAATTTACTAGAAAATGGATCTGAAGAAATATAAAAAATGAAAGATACAGAGGGATGAAGAATACAAAGAATTACATATGTGACATTGGAGGATAGAGTAAAATGGTCTAATATATGTTTAATTGTTTCTACCAAAGAGAATGAAGAAAAGAATAAGAAAGAGGAGTGTTTGTAGAGTCGGGTCTAGGACTAGAGTGAACCTGAGGCATAAAATTTACTTTAGACATTCACTCTCAGGGCCAATTCTGTATTTACACAAGCCCAAGAGTGAGGGTCTCCTTAAATTTAGTGCCCTAGGCACCTCATTGGCTTCACACTGGTGCTGGCCATACTGAGAATTTTTCCAAGATGTTGTAAGACAGCAAACGCTGGATTCAGAGGTCCCAAGGAAGGATGAAGAAAAATATATTCACAACTACTTACATCATAGTGAAACTGCAAAGGCCTGGGACAAATAAAGATTAATAACAAAGAAACTGAAGTTAGACTGACCATAGACTTCTCCACAGCCACAATGGAACCAGAAGCTTATTTCAATGTCCTGAGTCAAAATAACTGTTGTTTGAGAATTTTTTTCAAGAATTTAAATATGACAATGAAAGAAAGTAAATTTCAAACCAATGGAAACTGCGGTAATTTACTACCAACAGACACTGAAGGAAATTCTAAAGGATGGATTTCAGGCAGAAGGAAAGCAATCTCAGACAGACGCTTTTATAAGAAGGAACAGTGAACAAAGAGATTAGTGGTTCTGTAAACCACCAATGAACAATATTTGACCATATAAAGAAACAACAATGTCTCATCTCTCTTGAAAAATAAATTAAAAATTTAAAAAAGATAGAATGAAAACACTGAACTACAGCAGAATATAAAGGGGGATGTAGGTAGAGACTTAAGGATTTAAGTTAATTTAAGGTCCTTGGGAACACCTGGGTGGCTCAGTCATTAAGTGTCTGTCTTCGGCTCAGGTCATGATTCCAGGGTCCTGGCATTGAGCCCGGTGTAGGGCTCCCTGCTCCACGGGAAACATGCTTCTCCCTTTCCCACACTCCCCCTGCTTGTATTCCCTCTCTCGCTGTCTTTCTCCCTGTCAAATAAATAAGATCTTAAAAAAAAAATTAAGGTCCTGTATTAAATTGTTTAAGAGGGTAAAAACTGTGATTAATTTTTAAATATCTAGGGGATCCACTAAAAGAATAGAGAGACTGTAACTTCCATGGCAATCAATAGGAAAGAATGGGATGACTAAAAAACAACAACCCACAAAAACCCACCACCAACAAAAAAACCTCAGTCCACAGGATGAGAAAGTAAAAAGAAAAGTGAAAATAAAACCAGCACCTAGGGGAGGCTAGGCAGGTATTGGGATAGGGGGTATGTGGGAAATCTCTGTACTTTCCTCTCATTTTTGTTATAAATCTTTTTTTTAAAGATTTTATTTATTTATTTGAGAGAGACAGAGACAGAGATAGCACCTGTGGGAAGGAGAGGGAGGGCCTCAATCCCGGGACCATGACCTGAGCCAAAGGCAGATGCTTAACTGGCAGACCACCCAGGCGCCCTTCATCTTTGTTATAAATCTAAAATTGCTCGAGGGGGCCTGGATGGCACCGTCAGTTAAACATCCACCTTCGGGCTCAGGTCATGATCCCAGGGTCCTGGGATCAAGCTCCACATCCGGCTCCCTGCTCTGTGAGGAGTATGCTTCTCCCTCTCCCTCTGCCCCTCTGTCCCTTCCCTGCTCCTGCTCTCTCCCTCACTCTCGCTCTCTATCAAATAAACAAAATCCTTTTACAGACATCTAAAACTGCTCTAAAAAGTAATCTCAACACATACATACACATGACAAATAGCACAATATAAGACAGAAAGAAATCTAACTAATTCAATAATTTTCAGTTCTCATACAAATACATGCAAACTGAAAGGTACTGCTCTGCACTGAAAAGACAAAGCTTGGCAGGCTGGCTAGAAACCCAAATCCAGGAATATGTGCTTGTTACAAGTAAAACAAGGGAGTGAGTTTAAGTAACTGCTAAAGTTTCCTCCCACTTCATCCAGCCAATGTGATTTCCCTGTAAAGTCAAACAGAATAAAAGTGATCATCTGAGAAGAGTTTGCTAAAGGAATTATTTGCAAATATGTGGCCGGACTGTAAGGAAACCACAAGGATAGTGTGACACTCTGGAACTGGGAAAAACTGGGCTCCGTTTTATCACCTCTAGGACAGAATGACATAGTCCCTAACACACACATTCACACACATACATCCATAGCTTCAAGACTTTTAATAGCATCTCATGGTCCTTAAGAAGGATAAAACTGCACATCCTAACAGAGCCTCCAGCGCCTTCGATGATGTGTCCCCTCTCCGCTATCTCTAGCTGTTTCCGGGCCCAGAATCCACTGGATTGTCAATCCTTCAGTCACAGTGGCTTCCTCTTACATCCTCGGGTTCACCATGCCGGCTCCCTCCCATCTCAGGACCTTTGTATGTGCTGTTCTCGGCCTGGAAGTCTTCTCAACCCACCTTCCAAACCCACTTATCACCAGTCCTCTTTTTGGGCTGAGCTCAGGTATCACTAGATACTAGAGGAACTTTCCCAAAGCCCCAGCCTTCATCATATACATTCAGGGCATTGATATCTCTCCCGCAGAGCAATGATCACTGGTGTCACTTTGCATTTATATTGATGCAGTTTTTGATGACTGTATGTCTCCCTAGACGGGAAGCTCTCTAAGGGTAAGAACGGCACTCTTCATACTCACATCTGTGCAGTGCCTGGCACCCAGCACCTAGCAGAAGCTTAAGCAATACTGATGAATAAAGGAATGAAAACATCCTCACTAAGAGAAAGGCACTTTGCCCAGAAAGAAGTGTTCCATACCATAAGAAGCTTTCCCCAGTTTCATCACACAATTTGCATTAATTCATTCACAGATTACTTACCTGCCATTTCTCTGTGTCAGAGAAAATTAAACACAGCTACCTTCAAAAGCCTTTCCTGAACATAAAAACACTCCCTGGGCTGTTCATATGGCAAGAACAGGGTAGGAAAGCCTCCAAGCCAAGGCAGCGGATGGCATCTCGGTAAACCTGATGGACACTCAAGGTGAAGGACAGGGAACACCTTCCCATTCTTGACCCATCAGTCTCAGAGCAATGGCAGAAGGATTGGCGATCAACCATGAAGCCTTTCCAAGGGCCCTAAATGGTGGACAGGGCCACAGCCAGGGGAATCCAAGTGACTGAACTCTGGACATTTTGGCAAAATGGGGCTGAAGGAGTTGAGTTTGGTTGGCTTCAGACAATTGCTGACCACAGAGAAAATCCTCTGTCTTAAAATTCCCGTTTTCGAAAGGGACAACGGAAAGCATTTCCTTAGATTAATAAAATTTACAATCCTGTTCCCTGATGTGACTGACTGTATACATGCATGGTAATGGCTCTGTGCCTTGGCTTCCTGATCCTCACAGAGGATGAAAAATTTTAGATTCTTTAAGAGTATCAGTAATAATAATAGCAGTAGCAGCTACTAATACTTACCAAATATCACTCTATGCCAGGCTCTGTGCTAAATACACACACACACACGTATATATAAAAAACCTCTTTTAACCTTCAAGTATATTAGCTCATGGTGGTCTCCTGCTTAAGACTCTTCAATTATTTCCACTGTTACTAATATAAAATGAAGAGCGCCTGACTTAGTATACAACTCGATCTTGGTGTTGTGAGTTTGAGCCCCATCCTGAGTGCAGAGATTACTTAAAAATAAGACCTTAAGGGGTGCCCGGGTGGCTCAGTGGGTTAAAGCCTCTGCCTTAGACTCGGGTCATAATCCCAGGGTCCTGGGATGGAGCCCAGAATTGGGCTCTCTGCTAGGCAGGGAGCCTGCCCGCCCCTGCACCCCCACCCCTATCGCCTCTCTGCCTACTTGTGACCTCTGTCAAATAGATAAATAAACTCTTTAAAAATAAATAAATAAAACCTTTAGGGCGGGGGGCACCTGCAGTGGCTCAGTCAATTAAGCGTCTGACTCTTGATTTCGGCTTGATCATGATCTTAGAATCCTTGCGATCAAGCCCCTTATTGGGCTCTGCGCTCAGCAGAGACTCTGGTTGGAATCCCTTCTCCCTCTCTCTCTGTCTCTCTGTCCCTCCCCTCCACCGACCACTCACTCTCTCCCTCAAATAAGTCTTAAAAAATAATTTAAGAATTAAAAAAAAAGTAAAATAAAACACAAACTCCTTAGCCTTCAAGGCCCTGCACCACCTAGCCCCTGTCTACTTCCGTTGCCGTATTCCAAGCAGCTCACCCATTAGTCAGTTAGCTCCAGCAGGATCAACCTTCTTTCTGCAACTCACATACACCAAACTTGTTCCTATCTCATGGCCTTGGCACAGCTGGCCCCTCTGCACAGAGTGTTCCTCCCTCAGAGCCACCCACCGTTGTCTTTTTCTGGTAATCCGGGTCCCAGCTCAGTCACTACCACCCCGACTCCCCTACGACCGACCCTCCCCCCATCGCTTGGTCAGAGCACCCTATTTTACTGCCTCTATAGCTTGTATCACTATCTGAAATTATCTTAACTATCTGCTGCATCATTATCTGCCTCCTCTAACTAGAACATACATTCCATGAGCAAAGCCTTATCTGTCCTGTTCACCCCTGAATTCTCAGTGTCCAGAAAAGAGCAGCACACAGGAGGCATTCCACAAATGTTTCTCAAGTAAAGGAATGGGTAAAAGACTCTGTGAGATAAGAACTACTATGCTTAACCAATTTTACAGGTGAAGTGATGTTGGGTAACTTGCCCAAGGTCACAAAGATGGGAGGTAAAAAGAGGCGCTGAGTAACAACTGAACCCATTTGTGCTCTTAATCACTACACAAACTAAGACTCATTCCACGAATCATGTCATGATTATCTCCCTTCTATTCATTCTTTTTTTTTTTTTAAGATTTATTTATTTTAGGGAGATTGAGAGTGCTTGCATGAGAGCAGGAGTGGGGACAGGGGGAAGAGAAGCTCAAGCACACTCCGTGCTGAGCACAAAGCCCCATGTGGGGCTCCATCTCACAACCCTGAGATCACAAACTGAGCAGAAACCAAGAGTCGGACTCTTAACAAACTGTGCCACCCAGGTGCCCTTCCCCCGCATTCATTCTTTGCATAGAACCTGGCCCAAGAGCTAGGCAGCAAGGAAACATATCAAAGCAGTACATAGAGTGTGAATTACTACAACCACGTGGGATAATTGGGAATATTCACTGAAGCTAAACCAGTCCTCAGTGTATATCCACAGATACACAAACATGTGTTCAACAAAAGTCATGTACAGAACTATTAACAAAAGCAACATTCTTTTAAGATTTTATTTTAAGTCATCTCTATATCCAACATGGGGCTCAAACTCACACCCCCCAGATCATGAATCGTATGCTCCACCAACTGAGCCAGCAGTATTCTTTTTAAAATTTTATTTATTTATTTATTTATTCTTTTTGAGTAGACTCCATGCCCAACGTGAGGTTCAAACTCAGAACCGAGGTTAAGAGTCACATGCTCTGCCCACTGAGCCAGCCAGTTCCCCCAAGAAAGAGCATACTTTTTTTTTTTTAAAGATTTTATTTATTTATTTGTCAGAGAGAGAGAGAGAGAGCACACAAGCAGGCCGAGTGGCAGGCAGAGGCAGAGAGAGAAGCAGGCTCCCTGCTGAGCAAGGAGCCCAGTGTGGAACTCGATCCCAGGACCCTGGGATCAGACCCGAGCCGAAGGCAGCGGCTTAACCAGCTGAGCCAACCAGGCGTCCCAAGAAAGAGCATTTTTAAAAGTAAACACTGGAGGGGCACCTGGCTGGCTCAGTCGGTTAAGCATCTGACCTCAGCTCAGGTCATGATATCAGGGTCCTGGGATCAAGCCCCGGAATCAAGTCCCGCATCAGGGCCCACACTCACTGGGGAGTCTGCTTGTCCCTCTCCCTCTGCCCCTACCCCCAGCTTGTGCTCTCTCTCTCAAAAAATAATATGAAATCTTAAAAAAAAAAACTAAACACTGGAAAAAATATATACATTCATGAAAAATAGTATGAATAAGTATACTGCAGTGCAGTTATGTAGCAAAATAGTAGACAGCAATAAAAAAGAAACTTTAACTGTAATCAACCACATGGAAGAATCTCACACAAAAAAAGGTATCTCTTATACAATTCCATTTATAGAAAGATCGTCCTAAAAGTCAAGATAGTGATTACTATTGTGGGTAGAGATGGGGTGTGGTGGTGGTTGGGGATGGGAAGAGCATGAATGTGGCTTCCAGAACACTGGTAGTGTTTTTTTTCTTGACCTGTCCACTGATTTCATAGTTATGTTCATTTTGGGAAAATTTCACTGAGTTGTACACTTGATCTATGCAGTTTTCTGAATGTTGAATCACATGAAATTTATGTTGAATTGCATGAAATTGCTGTCTTTGTACATGAGAATGGCTGAATATTGGCAATTTCATGTGTTCAATTAATATGTTATACTTTAAAATAAAAAGATTACTTAAGAAAAAAAAATCCTAAAAAAAAAAATCCTATCTGGTTGAATTGCTTTGTACATAGCTCCATTAAAAAGTGGTTTTGAGAAAGAGCCTATGCCTTCCAAGGGCTCCTTGGCAGGTGGTAAACAGACTCAGGATGGTTGTAAATTCTACCCCAGGGCCTGAGGCTGGTGCATTTGGCTGTGTGCTCCAGAGTCCACCGCCTGGGCCAGCCCCAGTATGATGCAAGTCAGCTGGAGGAAGCCAGAATGTCCTAGAGCAGAGATGAGCAACTCCAGCCTTGGGCCCAAGGTGTCTGTGTTCCTGAAACACATCAGTTCTCGTTTGCCCTAGTGTCTGCACTCAAGCGGCCCTCCTTCCTGGGCATTTCTATGGCTCCAGCTCCTCAGGCTTCAGACTGCCTAGAGAGGCTTTCCCCAACCTCCCTAAAGGGGCCAGCTCCATCCCCCAACAGTAGTCACATCCCTTTGTTATTCCTTTTGTACATTTAACTAACATCTAAAATTATTATTATTTGAGTGCTTACTTTTGATTATCTGCAGTCCTCCCCCACCCCATTAGACTAAGCTATATTAGAACAGTGGATTCCTAGAACTTCTTTACTCTTGTATCCTCAGGGACTGGCATGGCACCTGGGATCTAGAAAGTGTTTAAATATTGGTTGAATGATGAGTAAACGAATAAATGACCAATGAAGTGGCATCAATGGGAATCAGGGAAGAAAAGGTGGCCAGAAGCACAACTGTCATTCAGAAAGAAGGACACAGCCCCCATCACCCTCCTGAAGCAAGAGGGACCTTCAGAAAGTTGCTGAACCCCCAAGTCTACACATTCATTCCTTGTCCCTGTGTTTTCCTAGGTGCCCATTCTGTTATATGAGGGACAGAGGCATTTATGAGGTATTTACGTGAACCATTGTACGGAGTAAGAATGAATCATCATGCCCATTATATAGATATGATTGAGAGTGTAAAGGATCTCACCTGAGATCCAGCAATAATTAAGTGTCCAATTACTTTGGACAAAGTCTAAGTCTGTTTATTCCTAAAGCCAGAACTTGGTAACCACTATATCACCTGATTTTTCTTTTTTTTTTTTTTAAAGATTTCATTTTTTTTTTTTTGACAGATATCACAAGGGGGGAGGGGGGCGGGGAGGGGGGGGGGGGGGGGGGGATGCAGGCTCCCTGCTGAGCAGAGAGCCCGATGCGGGGCTCGATCCCAGGACCCTGAGACCATGACCTGAGCCGAAGGCAGAGGCTTAACCCCTTGAGCCACCCAGGCGCCCCAACTGATTTTTCAATGTTACTAGGGAATTTCTGTGATTTGCAAGCAAGGACCAAGGGCGCTATTCTTGGCCATTTTTTCCCTTCTCTTTCTGTTCACTGCTCTCAAAGGCTGCTTTCGATTTAGTTCCCACACCTGAAATGAACAGTGTGCTTGCATTTTATGTGACTTTGAACTAAGGCAAATCTGAAATATATTCACAAGAATATATTCTTCTGCCACAGAAGTATATTCACAAAAATCTTGACTCGGTAGCCAAAACTGATAGCATGCAAATCTGACTTCACACTCACACCTATGAGGAAATTGTTCTTGAATTACGTGAGGTCTTCTGGAATGCCTCTTTCTCATACAATTCTACTGCCCTCTCAGCAAACAGTGAAAATCAACGGTCTTGTAGGAAAAATGGGGCAAAGGAAGCCAGAGACCTGTATTATCACAACCAACTTAAAATCTTTAAAATATTCCTGTTACACAGATTAATTCAAGGACCACAAAGATCTCTATGCACTTGGTTCTGAGCTAAGTTACTTGAAACACATCATGTTTAGTGCTCACAACTCTCTGAAGCAGATACTATGATACCATCCCCTTTTTTACAATAGAGGCTTGAAGAGATTAAGAATTATGCAAAGTAACCAAGTGCTTAATACAACAGAATCATCACACAGCATACATTCAGCATTATATCACACATGTGCTACCATGGAAATTCAAGCATCTATTTTGGCCACGGTTAAAATCACCTCTTGGGTGAACTGTTTAAGATACCGAGCTGAAAATACCGTACATACAGCTGAAAATACCGTAACTTTTGTTCTGCAAAACTGTACTAGTTAAGTCAGTGATGACAGCCACAGTATTACTGTTTTAACTGTTTGTTAACAGTGAAAACATTGTTTACAGTTTAGATTATTTTTCTCTTTCTGAGGTTTTGATACACCCACATGAAATGGACTCCTCTTAAAATTCTAACTCATTCCTTGCGCCAAAATGGCCGGGTATGTTGAATAATCACCTAAGTGCATATTTGTCATTTACAATTTGCCAGACGCTGTTCTAAAGAGCTTTATGTATATTTTTCCATTCAAGTTCCACTCAACCCTCTGTGGTAAGCACTACTATTAGTTTTCATATTACAGAGGAGGAAGCTGAGATTCATGAAGTTTGGATCACTTGTTCAAGGCTATGGAGCTTGTAAGGGTAGGACTAAACCTCAGCAGTCTGTGCTCAGTATCTGCACATCTGTCTTTCAAGGTCTCCAGCTTTCAAAACTGAAACAGATGAACACACTGAGTCAGAAAGCCTAGGAGCTAGGGCCAGAGCAGAGCTCTAACTCAGGCATGACACACCATCCCTTCCTCAAGGACTAGGGTACCCCAAGCTATCTTCAGTTGCTCTAACAGTCCTTGAGACTTCTTTCTGCTTCTGAGTCTTCTGCCACTGAGCCCAGCTTGGCAGAGACTGCATTCTGCAGATCTGAGCTGCAGGAAAACTTCTCCAAAGCCCCTAGGCTCTGTCCCTCTACTTTGCTCTCTGCACTCTCTATTGCATCACTGATGTTAACTGTAATTAAATCAGTCTTCCATCAACTGTTTGTTTAATGTCTTCTGTCCCCTACTTGACTACAGGGGAAGCAGGTTATCTGTTTGGGTTAAGGGGCTTGGTTTCCAATGCTTAGTATGCGCAATCAGGCTGAGAAATGTCAAGTGAATATAGAAATGAATGAGGGCACTAATGGAAGATTATAGGGAAAAGCACACCTTGCCCCCCACCCTGCCCTGGCCCCCTTACCACTGACTGAGAGTTCTATAAAGGCAAAAATTGTGTCTATCTCTTTTATCACTATAACCCCAACACCTGGCACTGTGCCTGACTCACAGGAAGTGCATAATAATTTTTGGTGGAATTAAATAATCAAAACATAGCCTCTGACCTCTTATCTGACAAAGAAGGAGGGTAAGACCCAGAACACAGCTTTTTAAAGCAATAGTACATATGAAAACATGCTGAGCACAGGCATGGCACATAGTAAGTGCTCCATGAATGTCTGTCATTGAATTGGAATTCCTGCCTCTCCTAACTCCCACTAATTCAGCTTCCAGGTCTTGGCAAGGCCAGGGGCTTAATAAGAGGGCCAAGCCCAGAAATGAACTCACTCTCCTCCCCTGGCCATGATCTGGTAGGGCTGAAGATGTTTACATTGACGTGGGGGTGAGAGGACTGTAATTAGCACAAGCAGGAACATAGGGCCGTTAGGATCTGCCTATAGCAGAAAAGTTGTACCTGGGCAGAAGACAGCCCCTTAGGAGTAAACAAAGTCAGATGAAGTAGAAGAGAAAAAAAAAAAAAAAAGCAAGGCCTACTGGCCACCCAATCCAAAAGAACAAATATGGCACCTTCAGCCTGCCAGGACCAAACATCGTGCCACCTTTCATTCATCGTGCCACCTTTCATTCTGTCCCCTCACCCCCAGCCACCGGCCCCTGGGCTGCTACAGAGGTTTAGAACACAAAACAGAATGTGTCATGATGCTGCTTAAAAGCCTTAAGAGGATATTATCTGAACTCCTCACCAGGCCAACTTCCACCTTCTTTGCCAAGCTGTGGCCACAGAGGCCTACTGTCAGCACTTCCACATCAGGCCTTTCCCACATAGGGCTTCCACCAGGCTCCCTCAACCCAACCTGTCTCCTCCCTCAGGCTCACCATTTCTCAGATTTCAGGTCTCAACACAGACCCCCTCCCAACACTTATCACAGCCTCAAATTGTTCCATCTGCCTGTCTCCTCAAGATTGTGAGCCTCACAAGGGCAGGGAACACTGTCTCTTACCACCTAGTCCCCAGAGTCAGGGCAGACTCCTACACAGAATAATATGCGAATGCATGCATGAATGAATGAATGAACACATTTCTCAGAACACCTGCCCCAAACCTCTCTTTAGGTTCCAAGGAGAGACAGAATATAATCCTCATTTACCTATCAGACACTCTGAATCACACTCTGCTTACAAATCAGGGGCTCTGCCCAGCCCAGGGCTGGAGGCTCCACCATCCTCTTACCATATCACCAGGGCTGTGGTTTCTTCACCTCATCCTTCAGAAAGCTAAGAAAAGACCAGGAATGGAACCCCATCTGTCTCTTGACTTATTCCTCTAAATTAAGGAAACAGTACAGCAAACACACACTACCACCACCATCTTGCTTTCCTTTGATAGTTTAAAAGGATGTATTTACTGCCATCCTTTTAATTGTTCAAGTAAGTCCCAGAATGAGCACTGGCTGCAAAAATTATTACTCCAACTTCCCTTGTTCAGTGTGCTTAAATGACTTAACAAAAAAACAGGTTTTGTGTTTGTGATGCTAAGAAAGGGTGATAGGAAAGTAGAGAGAATTAGGTTGTAAAGATCTGGAAAAATCAGCTCTACATTTACTAGGTCTTCCATTGAGCAGGTACAGGACTCTTGCCCTCAATTTCTTTCTACATCTGACAAACGGGAATGACACTGAATTCAAGACCAGCAAAGGTCAGTCCTAAACAAGTGTCCTAGTAAAGAGTGTTTCTTTTGGCTTTAAGTAAGATCTTAGCCCTGAAAGACTGCAGTAGTGGGCGGGGTGGGGATGGGGGGATTCTGCCCCCAGGATCTAAGTAAGTAAATCACACTGCAAAGGTACCTTTGAGTAGCAAGAAGACATTTTAGACTGAGACTCTGTGACCTCGAATTCTGGTCTGGATTTGCAAAATGTCCCTTCATGGCCCATCCCCAGAGCCCTAGACCCAGCTCCAGCCCAAGGCCAGACCTCAGACCTGGACTGGAAGCCTTTCATTGGCTCCTCTGACAAGAGCCAAGCCCAGTCGTTCAGTGGTGTAGAAAGAAAAAGATAGCTCACAACCTCGAGGTCAAGCCAGAACACCAGCAAGACAAACTTAGGGGGGCTTCAGGCCCTGGCCTAGCTCTTATTCTGGCATCAAAGCCATCCACCTCACCCCACTCTCCCCCCACCCCCCAGTCTTCTCTGTTCCGGGGCGGAGCTGGGCCTGCTGCTGTTGTGAGGGCTCCCGGCCTTCCCCGAGACAGGCCTAATGGCGAGGGCTTTTCTTTTCAACAGCCTGGGCTGATGGGATACCCCCCACCCCACACAGCATCATTAACTGCAAAGAAAGGATCCTTGGCCTTTTCTATTTCCTCCGCGGCTCAAGAACCCTGTTGTTATTTAATCCCATGGCTACTCCAGCAGCATCCTCTGTTCCGCCGGCTCCACCCATCCACCTGGCTAATTCTGGGCTGTACTCCCTCCCACCTCCCCCGAGGGTAGCTAGCTGATGGGGGTCAATGGGGATAGACTCCCACTCCACCAAAGGGGCGTGGCCTTCGCTAGACTGAGGCTCCTCCAGCCGGCGTCCCGTGAGAGTTGGGAAACGCTAAGGAATGGAGAGGGGAGCAGCTAGTCAGGGCAGCCAGAGGCCGGCAGGCGCAAAGGCACTGAGAATATTACAGTGGGATATGGCAGGGGTAGGAGGTAGGAGTTGGCACTGCGAGGCTTAAGCCCGGCCTCTAGCTGAGTAGCCAGCGTCGGCCTGGGGGCAGGGGGTACTGGAGATGGAAGAGGCCTCGGCCCTGTCCCTGTCCACACCCAAGAAATGGTGAAGTGGGGGTAGAGTGGTCTGTACTCACTCAAGGAAGAATCAGATTCATTCAAACAACCCTCACAAAGCCCTTCCTTGCTATGGACATTTAACATTTTCTTAATTTTTGGTAAGCGCGGCTTCACGACCCCTCCCCCAACACCCCTAGGCTAGAGAAAGACAAGGCCCCCCGCAGGGGTCTTCCCGTCTCCCGCCCCGCCCCCCACCCCTGCGGCTGCTCGAGCTCCCTAGATCTAGGTGAGTCCTCCCCACCCAGCACTCGGCCCAGGATTCAGAGGCCACAGTGCCCCCCAACCCGCAACGACATTGATGGTTCCTGCCCAGGCCCGCAGTGGCGTGAAGGTGGCCTTTACCTCCTCTCGCAGGCTGGGAGGGGGTACAGCCCGCGCAGCTGAGCCAGCTGCAGCAGTCGCCGCCGCCCTCCATTCATTAAAAAAAAAAGAAGAAGAAGAAGAAAAAAAAAAGGGCAACAACAGCCTCCACCCCTTTTTGTAAAAGAACGACGGCCGCTCGAGGAGCTACAGTCAGCCCCAGCAATCAGGGGTTAAGTTCTTTTCCGGCCCCCCATTCATAAAAAAAGGAGCGCGGCGCATGCGCGTGCGGGGTCTCTTGTGCCCACCCATTCATAGAATCGCGAACCGAGCGCGTGCGCACTGGAGTTCCCTTCCCTCCCATTCATAAAAAAGCCATTTTCCCAGGCAGTGGTTGCAACACCGCCGCGGAGGCAGCGAGAGGAGCTGACAGCGCGGAGCTGGCGCTGCGGTGCGCAAGGAGTCCAATCGGTTTCTCCCGCCGACGTTTGCTTGAACAGCTGCGTCTGACCCGCCCGGGTTCGGAAATTTACACAGGCGTGGAGCAATGCTTGTGGTTCTGCGGCTCCTCAAAGTAAGTCCCTAGCCGGTTTCGGGATCCGAAAGTACCCCTCTGAGTCGCGACACGACTCCCCCTCCGGCTGGGGCAAATGGTGCAATATTTCTAGGCGCGCCTCAGTGTTTCTTCCCTCTCCCTGTGCCTCCTCGAGCCGCTACGGCGTGCAGCAGCTCCCTGACGCCCTCGGCTGGGCCGGCACAGAGCCGGGGGTGTTCACAGCCTGGTACCAGAGTTTCCGACCCCGGGGCACTGCCAAGCCCGGCTTCCCCACTCTGCGACTCAGGAAGCCCCGTGCGTGTCCCGGGAGTTTGCTACTGGCCTGGTTTCTTTCCTCCTGCCACTACCCGCCTCGAGCGTTGGAATGGGAGGCTCTGGGCTCGGTGAGGAGCCACCTCTTGGGTCCGGCGGGCGCTCTTGCCCTGGGCGGCTTGCCCACCCCGGGCTCCGTGCCCACGGTGCCAGCTCTGCCCAGATCTCCCCAGCCCACTGCAGCGGCCTATGCTCGACGTAGGTTTTTCTCTTCGCTTCGGAGCCGTGACAGACTGGGTTTTCTACCCTTCTGTCTCCTCCTCGATGGTCAGCACGTAGATGGCCCGGGACTGGGCATTTCTGCTCTCTCTCTTTGGCGAGGCGGTTCTTCGCCGTCTGACCTTTGCTCTGCTGCAGCATTTTATGCTGTGGAACTGCCTTGCAGTTGCTTTTCCCTTTCCCGGCCTCTGCAGGGGCAGAGGCCCCTCGGCCTCCTCGTGCCTCCCTTCCCCGGGCACCGAGCTGTGCCGGGTCCCGGGGCCGGGACGCTCTGGGGCTGTGGTGGGGGCTGAAGGTGCGTTTACATAACGCTGGGCGTGTGGGAGCTGGAGAAAGAGGTTGCTTGCGTAGGAGAGATAAGGTTCCCGCTTTCCCTCCTTGATGGTACCAGGCTTGACATCACCCAGAAGAGAGAAAGATAGAGACGGTACGTTCTGAAAATTCTGAATCTCCAAGGCCACAAGGGTAGAGAAGGGGGGAAAAGGCGGGTTTGGGCAGCCAGGGCAGCTGGAGCTTGGCTTCATCACTTGGGCCAGGGCTGTGCCCAGTTCCCCCTCCATGCAGACTATCAAAAAGCATTTAGACAGTAGCTGTTCTTGTGCAAGAAGACGATTTCTCAATTCTCTTTGATTGGGGCTGGGGGTTGTGGGCAGAGAAGGCAAGAGAGGCGAAAATGATTGCATGGCTTGATGGCTGAGTTATGGACCGAGAAGCAAACTGGGCTGGAGGGGCTGGATGGTGGTGATTAGAGGGGAGAGCTGCTGGCTGCCTCATTCACCAGCTGCTGGATGGGCGTCCATATTGCCAAGGCTTGGGTGAGGGCAGGGGGCTGTGTTCTGGCACACTGAGTCTCTAGGAACCCCCAGGCATGGTTAGCGCTAAAGAAAAGATGTGGGTTCAGTGGAGTGCCCAGATCCAGTGGGAAACCCCTTTCCTGCCTCCAAATCAGTGGCGTGATTCTCTCCAGCTTGGGGAGGGGCAGGTGCATGCCTTGGGGAGGGGAAAGTGCATGCCTTTCTGGTTAGCTGACCAAGGCTCTCCAATCTTTCTGACGAGCCTCTCGGTGATTGAAAAACCTGGAAGGTGAAGGCCTAGAGCATTTAGGAAATAGGGCCTTATCAATCTCTTAATAAACTCAGTCCGGCTTGTGGCCCTACCCGATATTGCACTGGTGATTTCACAATGTTTAGAGTTCTCTGGATCTTCACATGAATGGAGCATAAAACATCCAAATTGTTCAGTTTTTTATTTCCTTTAGTCTGTGGGTGTGGGGTGGGCTAGGAAAGGAAAGACTGCAGTTGACCCCTTTAGCTCTCTGTTTCAAGAGAGGGGCTGGAAAGACGTAGATTTGTCCAGTGTGAAATCTAGGTTCCTCTCTTTGCCAGCCCTTGGGAGCGACCTCCCTTGCCAGGAGGCTTCAGGCAAATCCATTAACGTGAGCAGTGCACACAATGACCAACTGAGATGCTGCGTTTGGCCAGTACCTGGTGGGAGGCATTTTGATGGCATATTTCCAAAATCTCCATGATGAACAAATTCTGGTCAGTTAGGGTGAGGAAGACTTTCATAAGACATCTCTTCATTTTCCTTTTTTAGATTCTGAACCCAGGAGTCATTCCCCTTTTTGTGGAGTAGAAATCCTCCTCATTCCCACGACCTTTTCTGTATTACCATCATTTTGAAATGACAACATTTCCTTAAAGCTTTGGTTAGGCTTGGTGGGAGGAGACAGAACACATAGCCTAGAATGATTCCTGGCTAAGCAGGATAGAAACTGGGGGCCGGTGATCATTTGGAGCTTACAGAAAAGATAGAGAGACGAGGCTCTTTTTGGTATTACACCCTCTGTCCAGCATATTCTTTACCCATTCCTCCATCTACATCCCTATCCCCCATTCCCACTCTGGTAAACCCAGAGGTCTGGCAGACTTGAATAACAAATGAAGGCAGCCTTTCAAAGCAAAATTTGAAAGTGAGTGATTTTAAAATAAAGGGAGGAAAAAAACCACCCAATAACACCTTCAGAAGTAGCCCTTGAGAACACTTTGGGACTTAGCAACCAATTCCTGAGGCTAACCCCTTGGGTGTGACATCTAGCCCCAAGTGTGAGGGGCCCCCCTCCAAGCATTTTTCTCAGGCCATCCTCTTGGGTAGGACCCAGATTTTTGTACCAGGGAGGTTTGTAAAGGAGCTCCTTTTCTTTAGTCAGAAGTTCAGTGTTCTTAGAGAGTTAAGGCATTTAATCTGGTTGTGACTCCAGAATGCCTGTTACCTTGCTGCTATGGAGCTGGAAGTTCCCTTGTGAGGAATACTTACAGGAGTCTTACACAAACCTGGATCTAGGAATACAGTTGAAAAATTTTGGATTTGGGATGTAGATACGAAAGCATTCTTAAGAGGGAATGGCAAAAGTGGAAAGTTCCCATCTCATGGCAAACCTGGATCTCCTGGATAGAAGGGAAAGCAATGACCCATTGGAATATATTTTTGGTCTTTCAAAAGAGCCAGAGGAAGAAGGGGATGAAGAGCAGCATACAGAAAACTCTATTACTCCTTTCAGACCGATCTAGGGGCCAGGTCAGAGAAGGTGAATAGCTAAGAAACCTGCTAAGCCTGAGCTTTAGTCTCTCCATCTGTACAGCCAGGGAGGGACGGAGGGAAGAAACTTCCCAAGGGGGCTGTAGTGGGCTGTGGTGGGCACATACGAGGACCTAGTTGTAAGGGAGCCACTTACACAGAAGGTGTGGAGTGTTGCATGAGGTTAGAGGGTGGGGTATTCTTGGCTCTCAGGGGTCTGGGGCCACCCTGCAGATCCGCACAGCTGACAAGGCTGGGGATGTATCCGGGACATGTGGTTGGGTTTAAGAGGCTACACCATTCAGCTGTGATCATGATTGTTCTTTCCAAGGACAGACAGTGGAGGAAGCAAGGGCACTGGGGAGGGAGCACAGATGTGCTGGATCTAGTGGAGAAGGGAAGAGGCCCTTTTGGGGCAGGTGGCCATTTGCAGAGAGTAGTTTCCCTTTTCCAGTAGTCTTTCTTTTTTTGGTTGGGAGAAGTGGGGAGTTATCTCCTGCCGCATCCCAAGAGGAAACTAAAATATATTATCAGGAATCTATTATTAGAATCTTTTCTTAGAAATCTCTGGTGGAGGGGCGCCTGGGTGGCTCAGTGGGTTAAGCTGCTGCCTTCGGCTCAGGTCATGATCCCGGGGTCCTGGGATCAAGCCCCGCATGAGGCTCTCTGCTCAGCAGGGAGCCTGCTTCCCTTCCTATCTCTCTCTGCCTGCCTCTTTGCCTGCTTGTGATCTCTGTCAAATAAATAAATAAAATCTTAAAAAATATATATATATATATATATACATATAAATCTTTGGTGGAGGGTGGTAAGATAAATTGTCTTGTTGTCAGTGAGAGGGGAGCCTCCCTTGGGGTCTAGGTTTCTGTTCCCCTCCAAACTTTGATATGGGCCAGGAGTTCTTCTAGCCGCATTCTTTTCTCTCCCTTGACTTCTAGTATCTCTTTAAGGGGATCTGAGCAGATAACCAACATTTAAAGCCAGTTAGAATAGCCCAGAGCAAGTATAGCAAGACACACCCCCCACCCCCCACTAATCCTTGTGCTGGGACTTTGGTGCGCTCAACTGACTGGCCCAACTGACTGGCTGTGGATGAGGGAGAGGGTTGGGAACTGCTAGCTGGTAGTGGGACAAAGGGATGAAAAGCAGCTGTTTTCTTTTGTGATCTCTAACGGATTATGGCCAGAGGTGAGCTCCTTATGTTGGGGCTGGAGAGGGGTGGGGGAGCAGGGAGGATTCTAAGACAAATCCAGCTGCGCCAATGCTTTGTTCTCCCACAGAGGCTGTTCTCTGCATCTCAGAGATGCAGAGATGGTCTTCCTCACGGGAAGGTAAGTCCTTGGCTTTCCTCCCCACTCCCCCAGCCCTGCCAAACACCTTTTAAAGTCTTTTTGAAGTAATAAGTCATTATTTGGTTGGAATTTAATGAACTAAACTGTGATGTTGTCACAAAGAACCCAAGGGGTAATGGGTAATGGTGGGTGGGATTTCCGGAAACCTAGAGACCTTTTCTTCTGAACTGATAAAGGGTTAAGCAACCTTCGCTGGGAGGACCTGCCGAGACTCAGTGGAGCAGTATAGAAATGGTCCATTCATTCAGAGCCTCTTGCCAGTCTGTCATGTGCTGACCTATAGTTTTGAAAGCACAGCTGTCAGTATTTCCCAACTCCTCTTCCCAGGGGAAGTCAAGGGGAAGGGGTGGGTGGGTGGCATGGACCTTTAACACAACCCTTGATTCTTTTCAGCCAGCCTGCCTCTGCATCCTGACGCTCAGCCCATCCCACAGGTACATATGCCACAGACTGCCGAGTGGCAAAGACAGGACTATGTGCTCTGTGCTTTGCAATATCCTGCTGATTCAGTATTCTAGGACTGGCTTCTGGCTTCCTCTTACTTATTAGGCCCCTCCCTCCCTTCCCCACAGGCCTGGAACAGAAAGCCCCATCTGAGAATGTGTCCTAGGGATCCTTAAGTTCAGCTTTGTAGGGGAGGGGAGAGGGAGTTCCTTCCCATGCTTGGGCTTCCTTTTAGACTCTGCTTTGTGATGAGATCCTACAAGTGACACTTTAAAAAAAACTAAAAATGAACACGCTTAGTGAATCAGTGGTGTATGAAGTGACAGAAGGGATGGTAAAACTGAATTGGAAGCAAAGGTAACTTGAACTCTGGCCTTCCTGTAATGACTGATTTCAACACCCCTCCCCCACCCCGGTAAGAATTCCCTTCACAGGGGGGCAGTCTGAAGTAACCCCTGTCTGGCTGCTTCATTTCCCTGCTGGTTTGGTTAAGAGCCCCTCGAATGGCCTGATGAGGCTCCCTGAGGGCTGGTGGCAGACTGGGGAGACTAGTAGATTCCATGGTTGTGAAAGTGATCGGTGCTTTCCTGCCTTTACATGAATACCCAGATGTTACTGTAAGTCAGTGCTGTGGGGTTGAGGCAGCAGGCTCTGGAGCCTTTGATGTCTAGATTCAAATGGTACCCCAATAACTTCCTAACATTACTAGCTTTATGACCCTTTGTTCTTCATTTCTTCCTTGCAGAATGGGTGTTATTCTCCAAAGTGATGGTGTAAGGATTAAATGAGAAAATCACTGACGGCTTAGCATAGACAGCCTGACACGAAGATAGGTTTCATAAATATTAGCTCCTTCCACAATTATTACTTAGTATGAGAAGTTGGGAGTGGAGGCAAAAGTTTCCTTTCCTCATGCTAATCCATAATAATGCCACCTAAAAACTCGATAGAGGTGCTTCTCTGGCTAAGTGGACTGCTGGCTTTGTTTCTCTGTCCACAGTCTTCCAAATTGGCCATCAGTCTTCCAAAGAGCCTAAATGAGGCAAAGCCTCCTCTCTCCTATTTATATTATAAATCTCTTCCTTCCTTGCAGGGGAAGCAGAGAGTACATATTAAACTGCACTTAAGTTCCTCAGCATTGCTTAGGCTAGAGGCTGGGTGTGTCCCAGTGAGTAGAGATTGATCTTGTAAACCAACTGAGGGTTGGGGTTTTTGTGTGGTGGGGGGAGGTTTGTTTTTGTTTTTGTTTTTGAGACTTCATTTAGCCTTGCTGAGGGGTTATCAAACAGGCTACTCGGGAAGTAGTTTTTCATTTGTCACCCAAATGAATTCAGCCCTCCTATGGAAGTCCATGCTAATGGGGAGGTAAGGCAATGGGGCTGGGGGAGGATTTTGAGCACTGCAACTATGAGCCAGCCACTGTTTTTTGCTGAGCTAGTGGCCGGAAGGAATCCAACATCAGGGTTATGATAGGGAAGATGCATTTTGGACTATGCCTGCTGGAGTCATCTTGGATGGTGCCTGTCCCAAGAGAGCTGAGTCATCATGGGCCAAGCTCCCACCCCCCTGTCTGGCCCCAGCTGCAAGCCCAGATATTGACAGCCAACATCCCATTGCCCACAGGCACTGCGCCCACCCTGGCATCCTGGTGGAACTTTTCCATTAATGTGCCTTCTGATTCCCAGGGCCTATTAAAATCCTTGAGCATTGCCCATGCCTTTTGTTTTAGCCATAAGAAAATATGGCTGTTTTTAAGAATCCCAAGAATAGAACTGGGGGAAGAAGAGTGTAATTTTCTTCTTTCCCCTTATTTTTCCAACAGCATGGCAAGTCCCAATCCTAGTCCTAAGAGACAAAACCCCAATTACATGGGGCAAAATGGCCTTCAAACTGCCACTGGCAGTTTTGTTGGCAAGACCCTGAGCATTCATGACCTAAGCTTCTGGAATAAGGGAATTACACTGTCTTTGTCCGGGTTGGGAATTCAGGCTAAGACACTTCTTGGCTGGCACCTGAGAGTCTCATCCTATGCCTCCATCATCATTATCCTTTCTTGTGCCCAGTCATGTTTTCCTCCAGGTAAAGTCCCCATGATGCGGACCTGGAGGGTTCCTAACGCTTGTCTGTTGACCCTAAATCCATTTGCAGAAGCAAGGCTTTGGAGCCCTTGCAAAAGAGTATTTGGGCTAAGGTAGCATTCCCTAAAGTTCTGCCCCACTGTACCCTGGATCCTTGGAAAAACTCCTCTCTGTAGATGCATATTTGATATCACCCCCATCCAGCCCTGACCACAGGGTCTCTATAGGAGGCTGCCTTGATAAATAATCATTCTTGGAAGTGCCAGACACTTAAGTCTAGTAACTCTGCTACAGGGGAGTCTCCCTTTGAAGAAGACGCTCTCGTTGCTTCTGGAGGGAATGTGGAGACAGGAGGCAGGTGTTGCCATTAGGCAGACTTTCTCCCACGTGAGAAAAACTGCACAGAAGTCCTAGCATCTTTTAAGTAGGTAGAGGCATGGGAGCAAAGCCAATAATACATGCCCTATGCAAGTGGGAAATAGGAGCTGACTGAGCACTGAGCCTTATGGAAAAGACTTGATGAGATGAAAACACAGGATGAGAATCTTGTGGATAAAGTTCCCTTTTCTCCGTGAAACTTGTCATCTTTGTGATCTTTTCATCTAGAGCTAGCTTGTTCTTTTAGACAGATCAGAAAGCATCTAGAGACGCGCTTCCCCCAACAATTTCACCATTTCTGATCAAATACCGTTTCCAAGTTGGGGGATATAAAATTGAGTTGCTCTGAATGCCTTTTCCACCCGCCTGGTCATTCCTCAGTGTAGACACTGATAAGTATGGATGAGTCACCTTGGGCAAGGTGTCATTCCCCTATGATTGAAGTACTGGGATAGGCCAATTGTGTACCCAGTCTGGAGGGGCAAGGGGTTAACTGGAAATGGAAACCTATCAACCCTCCCCCCACACTCTTAGCATTACCTATGAGGCCACATGAACCCGATAGAGATGCAGGGGCTGTTCCCCTAATGAGAGCATCATTAGTATCATGAAAAGGCATTCACCCAACTCTGTCCTGTGACACATTAATTCAGTGGTCTATTCCTTTTTTCAATACCATTATCTTTCCCTTCTATCCACACCTTGTTTTGTCTCACACCCCCACCCCCTAGTGGACTCTTCCCAGAGTCTAATCTTTCTCTTGGATTCCAAATTGTGTCCCCTTGGGCAGAGGTCTTGGCCTTCTGCTGCTATTTCTTTAAATTGATCTCCAGCCGAATTCCGAATGTAAAGGTCAGCAGGCAAGGAAATGGCACTTCTAATAGAAAACAATGTGCACTTTCTAAATTTGAACCAAGTCGTTTCCGCTCTTTGATTTAAGTGACTTCCTGGGGTTCCGTGTCAGGCACTGCAGTTGAATCTCTGGCGGGATTCCAACTTAAAATTGCACTCTCTCGGTGAAATTAGAAACTGATCCAGAGTTGGCTTAGCTATTCTAGTAAATAGCATTTAGGCTGAATGTTCAGCTCAGCACTTGGAAATGGGTGATGTGAGTGCCCCTCGAGAGGATTTCCCATCCAAGTTGTCAGAAGTGCACCTAGCCAGAGGTATTAGCCACTCTTAGAAGTGGTGGATATAAGTTAATATCCTGGATGTAGAGGCATCACATACAGCCCTTCCTTCTCTTGTGACTATGTGAAATAAAGGCTTTTGTTTATCTAGCTGATACACTCCATGGGAGCTCACAGGGGCTACCTGTCATGGTCACTACATCCTTAGCACAATGCCTGGCACACAATCCTTTGGGTGTTCAGGAAATCTAAGCTGATGCTCTCTGGAATAATGATACATTACTGGCAGGCAAGATGCTAGGTAGTGGATAGCATTTTCTCACTTAATTCTCACAAGAACCCATTTTAGAGATTAAAAAACTAAGGCATAAAGGTAACAGAACCTTATCTACAGCAACATTGCGAGGGAGGGGGTTGATAATTCAAACTTGGATCTGATTCCAGAGCCTGTGTTTATAACCACTGGGCTACCTAATCTTAAAAATAGGGCATATTTCGCAGCTGTTGCAAGAATGAGTTTGGTTGGGCTAGGTTTGAACTCCTGCTGAGTTCTGTTGATAATTTTGTGTGCCTTTGGATAGGTTACTTTGAACATTTGCTTTCTTTAACTACAGAAGGGGTAGTAGTAGTTATGTTTTAGAGTGAAGAGTCAGTGACATATTACATGGTGCTTACCAGAGCATATGGCTTATTAAGTGCTGAGTAAGTGTTGCTTCTACCACTCACTATTGTTATTACTAATCATCTAAGCCTCAGTGCTAGAGAATCCACTGAGAATCCAGTTCCCATTTAATTTGTACTCCTAAGGACCTTAAGGGATGGGGGTTGGGGTGTTAACAGGCCAAGTACTGATGCCTGGAATCCACTCTCTCTTCCTTTTCCTCACCTCCCCCTACCCAGGGCCCCTAGAAGCTTGTTCCTCTGCACAGTCCAGGACCTCCAGCCCAATGGAGCCCCCGATCCCACAGAGCGTCCCCTTGACTCCCGGCTCAGTCATGGTCCAGCCCCTACTTGACAGCCGTATGCCCCACAACCGCCTCCAACACCCACTCACCATCCTCCCCATCGACCAGATGAAGACCAGCCATGTGGAGAATGACTACATAGACAATCCTGGCCTGGTGCCCCCTATTGGCCCTAAGCGGACCCGGGTTGGGCCCCCAGAGTTGGCCCCGACGCCTGCCCGCTGTGACCAGGATGTCACCCACCACTGGATCTCCTTCAGCGGGCGTCCCAGCTCCGTGAGCAGCAGCAGCAGCACGTCCTCTGACCAGCGGCTCTTAGACCACATGGCACCACCACCTGTGGCTGATCAGGCTTCCCCAAGGGCTGTGCGCATCCAACCCAAGGTGGTCCACTGCAAACCACTGGACCTCAAGGGCCTGGCAGTGCCCCCTGAGCTAGACAAGCATTTCTTGCTATGCGAGGCCTGTGGGAAGTGTAAGTGCAAGGAGTGTGCATCCCCGAGGACACTGCCCTCCTGCTGGGTCTGCAACCAGGAATGCCTGTGCTCTGCCCAGACCCTGGTCAACTACGGCACCTGCATGTGCCTGGTGCAAGGCGTCTTCTACCACTGCACCAACGAGGACGATGAGGGCTCCTGCGCCGACCACCCCTGCTCCTGCTCTCGCTCCAACTGCTGCGCCCGCTGGTCCTTCATGGGCGCCCTCTCCCTGGTGCTGCCGTGCCTGCTCTGCTACCTGCCCGCCACTGGCTGTGTGAAGCTGGCCCAGCGGGGCTACGACCGCCTGCGCCGCCCTGGTTGCCGCTGCAAGCATACGAACAGTGTCATCTGCAAGGCAGCCACGGGGGACGCCAAGGCCAACAGACCGGACAAGCCCTTCTGACGCTTCGGGTTGAAGCCCCCACGCTGCTCCCTGAACCCGGTTCCCTTCTGACACCTGAGAAGACCACATCGAGGCCAGAGGCTTTAGTGTCCTGAGGCTGACCTTGCTGGTCTGCCCACTCCCCACCCTCAGCTTCTGAAGATATGGAGACCACCACTGCCTACCCTCTCTTTCCTGAAAGGATGAAGAAAGCACTTTGGGTTGTTGTTGTTTTTCATTCTTTTGGGTTTATTTTTTTTTTCAGGGTCCTGGAACTCTGGCAGACAGACAATGGCAGGGGTGTGGTATGGTAGGGGTTGGGGAGGGTTCCTTTTCAGAAGACGGAACACAGATGTGGATACATATCCGGAAGTTGCAGCTGCTTGAATGCCTTCCCAGTCCCCCCTTCCCCCTTTCTTCCCACTCTTCCAATTCTCTGGCTGCTGGGGAGGAATCATTAACTGAGTGACCAGGGGACCTCTGAAGAAGACCCTTGGAACCCTGACGTCCGTACTTCTCTCCCTGCCAACCCCAGGTTGCCCCCAACACCCTGGGGAAGGTGAAGACCCTGGCAATCCCTGTTGTATATACTTGGGACCCCCTTAAGAGCAGAGGCTTATTCCCCACTCTGCCTCTCTAGAGCCGCAGTTGGATTTAGGAGCCACTACAGAGCGCATTTCTCCCCTTCCAGCTTCATCACTAACTGTCAGGAGTGTTCGCTCATAACACCATCCTCCGGTTCTTACCGAGTCACAGACTCACCTGCCACTATGAGTCCCGAGTTCTCTCTGCCCAGATCCTTTCCAGAAATTTTTATGGGTAGAGAAGGCCGGGGCAGCACATGCGAGACCAAATATAATTTTGCCAATGAGTCTGAGGCTGTGGTCTCTGGATCCAGTCATTATGTTTTTTTAGGACAATTAAACCAGATGCTATAATGGTATTTAAAAATAATAATAATGAAACACTTGCTTCCTTTTGGGCCACCCCCAGGAAGGGCTGATTTCAAAATCTGGGGGGCGAGCAACCTCTAGGAACACAATCCCCCTTCCCACCAAGAAGAGGATTTTAAGAGCAAAGAAGAGAGGCAGCACCTCCCATTGGCAGAGTGACAGTAGAGCCGAGCTGGGTGTGGGTTCCTTCTCTTACGATTCTGCTGCTTGCTGTCATAGCCTTTTGTGTACAGTGATGTGTCTGTATCTTTAATGTAAATAGACAGATGATGAAAAAAATGAGTCTATTTTAGTGTTAGGAGGCCCTGGTGGAGGAGTAAGAGCGGGGGGCGGGGGGATTCTCCAGGGGCTTCTTGGGATTGAGCCCTGCTTCCCTGTGTGGCCACACTACCCCCTCGCAACAGTCCCCAAAGACGTAGCAACTCTCTCAAGGTGCTAAAGGACTCAAAGTGCAGCACGTCCAGTGGGTAGGTACTTGTTGCATGCAAAAGCTATATTGTGTCTGGTCCTCCCCCTCCCCCAGCTGTTGTGCAGGGGTTTTTGCTTTGTGTGACATTCTGTGTGTCGTCCCACCCCCGTGAGAGGACATGGCCTGGGTTAGAAAAGCTACCCCAGGTGAAACCGGAAGTGCAGCAAGCAGACCTTTGGTAGCTTTGTTCTGTAGGAGAGAACCACCTCCAGGAAGGAGGCAAGGAGGCAGGTAGCTGTGATTGGCATGCACCCAGTGCTTCTCAAGGACTTTTTTTTTCCTTCTTGAAGACTAGTAGTAGTATCTTCTGATTTAGAATAAGTTAGTCTTAACCGTAGGTATTTATTGATTGGAGGAAAGGAGGGGAGGATCATATTATTTTAGGCTTTATTTATATAACATTTGCTAGCTTGTAAAAAGTATGAAATATTGCATCTGTGTTTTCTAAGGCTGATTCATGTAGCTACCCTTGCCACAGTCGTGATGGATGTATGGATGTTCTTGCACAAATAGGAGGGAATGGTAGGAAAAACACATTCAGCCAACCACTTAAACTAATTGAATGTATCAGATCTGTACTGAAGGGACTGGAGATGTTTTCCTCAGAATACGTGAGCAGAGGTTACCCCCCAAATGGAAGGGCACATGTCCATTCTGGGCAAGGCCTGAGAACTTTTCCCAAAGCCCCTCTCAAATGTCTCCATGGGAAACTTGACCCACTGCAAGTTGCACTTCGGTGATCTTGGTGTTCTACACACCCGTTCTGTGGAGAATTGATTTACATAAGCTGTGTATATATACACACACACACAGACACCCCTACTCCACCAACCCTCTATCTACACAGACCCTGCTTCCTAACAAATAGCCTCCTGACCCCTGATGAACCCTGACTTTTTGTGTACATAGTTGTAAACACAGATTTTTCTGGTTTGGGTTTTCTTTTTTCTTCCCTCTGTTTTGCCTTGTTCTTTTTGGTTTGCATTTAACCAGCTAGATGGATGTGTGCTGAGCTCCCGGTGTCCCCTGTGCTCAGTGGTAAAGGGAAGCGGTGAAGTAGCTTTGGTTCTCCCAGCTCTGTTGCAGGGCAAGTCCTCAGCATGTTTTTCTCAGCTTCTTGGCAAAACAAAACAAAACTGGCTTGTCCATGGGCCCTGGGGGCTGGTCAAGGGCCACTAGGGACTAAGCTCTCAGAATCACAACACATTTCTCTGGGTGTTTCTGGCTGATTGTGTTTCTATCAGCAATGGCTTGCTTGGCTGGATTATGCCTCATCTGAACCTTTTCTGAGAAGAGCCAGCTGGTTCCCACTTCTGTTCAACCTGGGGTTAGTGGTGGTTCTGCCTGGAATTGGGGGTAGGGTCCACAAGCCTGGGTCCAGGACACATGTCCTAGTAGGCCATGGCTGCTCCCACTCTTAAGGGTGGGTTTGTGAAGGCCCAACACTCTCAAGAAGCACCCTGAGAACTGACTCTAGGATAGCCAAGAACTTGTGGATGGATGTCGGGGTACAACCAAGGCTTCTCACAGTCCCTGGCCGGAAGGAGGTGAAGATCAATCTCCACTGCCGGTATGGGCCCCTTCACAGCCAGCAGAAGTGGAAGACCTTCATGTGACAACATCTAGTTCTTCAGGCGTTGTGGAGTCTGCGTGGATCCCCAGTGAACATCGAGTGGGGCCCAGTTAGCTAATGAGTGGCCCAAGTTTGCACAACATGGAAGTATTGGTGGTCAGGAGCAGACACCCAGTTTCCGTCACTTCGAAATTTCATAGTGTCCCCTGCTGCCCCAGGAGATGGCTGATGGAGTCTGGGCAGCATGACTTTGCACTGTACAATTCACTAGGGCATCTCCCAAGCTTCACCGGCCTTCTGGTTCATGCCTTCGGTAAGCATTTCCATGCCCTCTGCTTACTGTGACAGTTGATGACAAATCTTGTGCTGCCATTTTTGCTGTGGGTAACTGTGTGGTGTTCTACCTTGCTTTCTCTTCTCACTGACCCACAGTTTGGTTTTGTGTTATAAACAGAAAAGCTGTTCGAGGTCGCCACCCCACCACCCTCCTACTTCATGTTCCCTCTTCACTGTAGCTCCTTCTCACCCCACAACAAAAGTTACCACAGAAGGTTTCCTTTGTATAGAATATTTATTTTGAAGCTCTATTTTAATAGTATTTATTTTAGAAAGTCTACTATTGTAAGAGTTCTTCTGTTTGTGAAGAAAAAAACAAGTTAAAAACTGAATGTACTGATCTAGAAAATATATATAAATATATATTGTTAAATATACACAGGCCATTTCTTGTGTGTTTGTGTTCACACCCCCAATATCCTCACCCAGCACAACTCTTGAGTTTGTCAAAGAACACTCAACAAGTGGAAATCCGTACCCCAGCTCTGACAGGAAAAGGAGTGGCGGGGGGGGGGGGCGGCGGTCCTTGTGCCACAACAGTCCCTTGTTCTGCTTCTAGGACACCCTGACAACCCCTGTAGGAAAGCTTCACTTTCTACCTAGCTGAATTCTGCCAGGTGCTGCTCCATCTCCCTCCCCTACAAAGGAGTGTATCTGTAACCAATCACACAGGGAGGCAGAGGAGGTAGGAAACAGTCATCCAACCCGCCCAGTTTAGAAAAATAATGCAGTTCTCTCTCCTTTCATAAGCCCTGGTGCCCCCAAAGCAGATTTCAGTGCACATGGACATATACAATGCTTTAAGAAGGCAAGCAAAAGCCTTTGGTGGTTTCCTTATTTTCACCAGATTGGTGGATATTGTACAAAAGCAGTTCCTTTGACTTAGGAAGTCTCCCATCCATTTAATGCATTGCCTTTGCCCTTCTAATGCACCTTCTGTGTGTTTCTTCTGCCCACACCCTGTCCCCTCAAAAAAAAACTGGTAGAGACTTGGCCAATTCCCACTTTATGTACCTGGGGGAACTTTTTTTATTTTGAACATGTGAACACCTGCCTCTTGTTTTCTGAAAGAAAAGCAATTAAGTGATTCATCTTTTTTTTTTTTCTGTTGCTATTAAGCACGGGCACAACAAGCAACAATGATGGGCAAAGAGGGCATGGAAGGGAGGAAGATAAGGAGCCTAGGGTCCAGTTCTGATTTCATCTGGAGTCATAAATTTCTGGCGTCTTCCAATTCTTGGTTAAAACCTCAGGTTCCTCTTGAGATAGATAAACCCATTCCAAGGACACCCACCCCACCATCAATGCCAAAGAGGGCACAAAGGATGTTTGTCCTCAGTGTGGTCCTGTCTGCTCTACCTCCTTGGCCAGATCAAGTGGCCTGTCCTGTCCCCAAATGGATGAAGAGTAATCTGTGCTCCAAAGTCTTCCTGTGCTGACAAGGTAAGTATCACACTGCTGATGTTTTTCTTTTTAATCCCTTCAGTATCCATTGCTGTGTATCAGTCTTTGATTCAGCCTTGGACTTCCTGATGCATGGCTTGGCCCTGCCTGGTTTTACACTGTCTCATATCCAGAGATTAAAAATAACAAAAACCTATGCAGGGTGCTGGGTGCTTACAATCTCACTAATCCAAGTGCTGTTTGAACAAACATGCACTGGTTTAAAAAAAAAAAAAAAAAAAAACCTCAATGTCCAGAAAAAAAGTTCTACATTTGGCTCCCTTATCTTTCCTTCCCTGACTAGCCCTTTCTCCCCTTGGTTCCCAGTTACAAAATGGCCTTGGGTAATGATGGTTAGCAGTTGCTGAATAGCATGCTTTCTTTGGCCAGGAATTGACAAGTACACAGCAGACACTACCTGTTAGCTGCCTTAGAGGTACAGACACAGGCTCCGAACATATGCCAAAAGCATGGTTGGGGGTGGATGGGGAAAACTGGAGTTGAAGTCTTAATATTAATAGCTCAATTTGTTAGAAGCAGAAGATGAATAAAAAGGCTCCCCAGTAACTGAATTTTAAAATAAGAGGGAAGAAGCAGAATTCCCACCCTCTGCATGCTGATAACCAGATACTCCTCTAAGAGACACTATAAGCCTGGTGCTCATTCCACAAAAGGGGGGATTGGTCTCCCTGCTCTGGGGGCAAAAAGCAAGATATCCCCCCCCACACACACACACACTGTTGTATGGCCAGGAAGACGTTATTATGCAGTACACGGGCTCTCTACTTACCAGCTCTGTAGCCTTGGGCCAATGGCTTAACCTCTCCTAGCCTCAGTTTTCTCATCTGTGAAACTGATTATATCACTCTAACTTGACTGTTCTCAAGACTGTAGATGATAACACAGAATCTTTTCTCAGAAGCAGTAGCTTTTGTAGTGATTTCATAAGGCCACTAGATTCTTGTTACCCTGTTGAAAGCTTACCAGAAGATGGTGGGTATCTCTGCTGTATGGCCAGGAAGTCCCACGGCACCCCTGCAGCTCCCCAGCCGTCCCTTCTAGCCTGCTGAATGCACACAACTTGAAATGAGCTCCGCTTTCCAAAGTACTTTTGTAAGGTAATCAAATGAACCCAGGCAGACCAACAGCTCCATGGTGAAGGTGTGTGCCAGATGAAAGCCAAGAGGACATTTTTAAGAGCCTGAAGTTTATTCATCGGAACTTCAATAAAACAATATGTCCATGGCCTGGGGCAGGTATTATTTTCATAATTTATGGGTCTCTGAGACAGGAAGAGAGCTCAGGGTTTTATTGTGTTTTGCACGATAAATGGCATTCCAATTGTCTACATGATGTTCCTTAAGGACTCGTCTGGCAGGAACACAGGCCTTCTGGAGCCCACCTGGGCCTCAAGGCCCGAGGCGAAGGATAATTAGGAATACATCTGTATCTGTTAAGCAGGAGATGACTGACAAACTCCCTCCTTTCCTTCTGTCATTAGAAGACACTTCCTATGCTGACACCTACATTAACATTTAACTGTTGCAAGGTTTGGAACCCTCCCTGATCTCTTTCTCTCCACCTTCTCCTCCCTTGGGTCTGGCCTCTTTCTTTCCTGCCTTCCTGTACGTGAAGAGACTCAGGTAGACTTCTGACTGGCTCCCCTCCCAGGGAATGGCAAGGGAGGGAGTGGCCTTGGTACTCTGAACAGAAAAATGTACCATCCACAAAGCAGGATAATAGAACCCCAGATGACATGCTAATTGAGATCAGTAGTTAGAATACCCACCATCTTCTGGTAAGCTTTCAACAGGGTAACAAGAATCTAGTGGCCTTATGAAATCACTACAAAAACTACTGCTTCTGAGCAAAGATGCTGTGTTATCATCTACAGTCTTGAAAACAGTCAAGTTAGGGTGATATAATCAGTCTCACAGATGAGAAAACTGAGGCTAGGAGAGGTTAAGTCACTGGCCCAAGGCTACAGAGCTGATAAGTGGAGAGCCCGTGTACTGCATAATAAGGTCTTACTTTAACTTCCAAACCCAACCCAAGTATCACCTCCCATTGGATATTTTCCTGTGTTCCCAGAAAGATTTCCTTACACTTGTGCTTCTGTACAAGTTGGCAAAGTAGGTGATCTTTAACCAAGATTACACAGACTAATTGACAAGAGATTTGAATCCTGGTCTAACCACCTCACCATAGCACCACATTTAAATTTTGAGGCCACATCTCCAAACTGACCTCAGGATGGATCCTCCATTACCACATGACATTATAAGAACCCTCCCAACATTGCTACTGGCCAGCCTTCCTGATTCCTTGTGCCATCAAAAGAGGAACAGTTTCCCTCAACAATGGAATTATTTGGACTGTGGTGGCCAGGGACAAGAATCTTACATGGAAGAGAGAGACATGTAAGTTGCCCCTTATAATTCACAAATGTGTTCTGCTGGCTTTGTGGGTGAGTGGGGCAGCAGCTGCAAGGGAGTAGATGCCTACATGGGGTGAAGGGCTTAAGCCATCCTCTTTGGATATCCAGGGGCAAAGTCACGTTTTTTGTGCCAGTCCTGGAGTAGATGGAGCAGGCACAGATTAGGGAGCCAAAGCAGTCAGGTCAGAGATGGATGGTGGCAAGGGTAGGGGGCTCCAGTTTAGAAACAGTGCTCCTCTCAAACCCCCATGTTACTGCTTGATTGATTTCCAGACAATGCTTCAGCTAGCCCTGGATTACTAAAGCTCTTGGAGATGCCAGGCCTAATCTGACTAGAGACCTAGTATCTATCCAGGCAGGGCTAGTCCCCAGAGTGGGCACAGCCTTGGGGCTCTCCGAGTAGTGACTGCCAATTCCACAGGACCCCTCTTAGGGCGATATGGTGAGAAGAACACTGAGCCTGACGGTCCCTAGTGCTCAGGTACCTGTTCTGTCATCTTCACTAGTTCACATGACCTTGGGAAAATGCTTGCCCTTCTAATAATAGTTGGTGTATGAGATACTGGCTTTGCGCAACCCCAATGAATGCTGTTACTACTATCAGAGATGAAAACGGGGCTCACATGGGATGGCAGGGAATATAGGAATTTGGTTATCTATTCCTGAGCCTCAGTTTATGCCAGCAGCCTGGACCATGGAGGCAGGAAATCACAGAATGCTGGTCCAGTGTTTTCTTATTCTTTCTTTTCTTTTTTTTTTTAAAGATTTATTTATTTATTTATTTGAGAGAGAGAGAGAGAGAGAGAGATCACAAGTAGGCAGAGAGGCATGTCGAGAGAGGGGGGCTGGGAAGCAGGCTCTCTGCTGAACAGAGAGCCCAATGCAGGGCTCGATCCCAGGACTCTGGGATCATGACCTGAGCCGAAGGCAGAGGCTTAACGCACTGAGCCACCCAGATGCCCCTGGTTCAGTGTTTTCAAAAACTGATTTGAAAAATAAGGGGTTTCCAAACCCAGATATACAACTTCTCTTGGGAAATAAAAATAGCTGGCGCCCCTGAGCTCCCATTTCCCCCATGGTAGGAATTGGCTGGAGCTGAAAGGCAACTGCCCTTTCCAAACTGGGCAGGGTCCCCTTGTCTTTCCACAGCATCCTTTCCCTTTGCACTGCCCAGCTCCCCTGTGGGTTGAATGCCCACAGGCACTGATGACGTTTGTACCATGATGTCCCTTAGTCCAGCCTGCTTCTCTTTTTTTATATTACCTGCCTGGCTCTCCAATCATGGTACTGACTACTGTCAAGTCTGATTGGCCTCACTGGGCACTTTAACTGAAATCATGATATCCCAAACTCCATCCACAGGGCTTCTAAAGGCTGCCCACCCTGCAGGCAAGTCACTCAGATACACGTACCACAGTTACAATCTCAGAAGGAAATCTAAGCTCATGGAAGCCAGTAGTTCTTAGCCCAGAATTTGGGGGTAAGGTGGGGGGGGGAGAGTATTAAAGGGAACCCCTTGACATTGTTAGAAAAATTTCTGCTTTTTGTCTTAGAGACACTTATCAGTCTCTCAGAGGGGCATGTGAACCTCCCAAAATGTTAAGAATCCCTGGTCCAATCCACCCACCTCCAATATATATATAGATGGGGATGCGAGACTAAGTGGCTTGTCCAAGGTCACATAACAGGTTATCTGTAAAGCAAAGAATAGGAGCCAAGTTTTCTCTCTAGGAAACTGAATGGTTTTCAAACATTTATAAGCCAATCTATAGTCTAAATCTAAAAACATTCCCCAAAAGTGACCTCAGCCATAATAATACCATCAGTAATCACCCAACTTAGTCTTGCCCTGACTCTCTTTCTCTGATCTCTACTTGGTTCTTCCTGCCACTTCTGCAATATGCAGCAATTTGACGACCTTTCTACTTGTTCACATGTCTCATCCTTACTAGAGGATACATTCTGTGAGGGTGGGAAACTTGGCCTCTCTTGTTTGTGACTTCAGTGCTGCCTGGCCTTTGTCACAGCACACACAAAAACTGCCTACTCAGGTAAACCAAAAAGGTCTGCCAGCAAAGGGCAGCAGCACTCCAGAGTCTAGGGGCTCTGTCCTCCCCAAGCTACACCCACTGCCCTGAGCACCCAGGGGATCAGTATTTCAATATAGCCCACATCCACAGGGAAGCTTCCAGCACACCATCTGGCACATGAGGGACAGTGGATAATTAATTCAAGATACACTGAGAGGAGAGTTAAAAAGGAAAGAACAAGGGGCACTGGGGCAGCTCAGTCAGCTAAGGATCCGACTCTTGATCTCAGTTCACATCTTAATCTCAGGGGTGTGAGTTCAAGGTCTGTGCTGGGCTCTCTCTCCACCCTTGTGGAGCCTACTTTAAAAAAAAAAAAAAAAAGGAGTGAACAAGTGGTCTCAGGCTTTATTTTATTTCCATCCTAAAGCTAGCCATGTGAGAGAATGCAGCATTTCCTGATCATAATGATATGACTAAGACCAGCTTCCATTAATACAGCCGACACTTGAGTATTCATCACATGCCTGGCACCATACCAATCAACTGCTCTTTACCCATTTTTCTTTTTATTTATTTATTTATTTATTTATTTATTTGTCAGAGAGAGAGAGAGAGAGTGAGCACAGGCAGACAGAGTGGCAGGCAGAGGTAGAGGGAGAAGCAGGCTCCCTGGAGAGCAAGGAGCCTGATGTGGGACTCAATCCCAGGACACTGGGATCATGACCTGAGCTGAAGGCAGCTGCTTAACCAACTGAGCCACCCAGGCGTCCCTACCCATTTTTCTTTTAATCTCTCTGTATTAGTACTTTCATTTCCCCTATTTTACAGATGAGGAAATTGAGGGTCTAGAAGGTGGAGTCATGTGCCCAAGGTCACAGAGGCCTGACTCCTGAACCCCTGCTTTCCTACCCATGTGCCTACCCAATGACACTGGGAAGGGGCATCAGCTTGGTGTCTGGGCAGCCAGCTAGGGATGGCTGAGGAGGCCTCCTCCAGGAGGCCTGAGCCCTAGCTGCCAAGTAAGAAGGACTGGCTGCACTGCTGTAGAATCACTCATGGACTGGTAAGGTATCTGGGGCCAGTAATTTGCAAACACGAAGCTGGCAAATTCCCAACCCTGAGCTCCCTTCACCATCTGCCTGTGACAAAATATCCTCAAGGAGAAAAGAGGAAGCCAGTTTAGGAACCTATGCCATTTGGTTCTTCTGACCCTTCTAGAACATATATGGTTACCAGAAGTGTTTGTTAACAGTCAACAGTGAACATTCAACTGCTTAGACCAGGCCAGTATAAGAAGAATGATAATTGACCAACTTCAGAAAAAGAATCAAGATGGCACTTAATTTTTTAAAAAATATTGTAAGGAGTGAAGTATATTTTTAAAATTTTTTAAATGTTTTTTAAACAAAGTTGTCTGTCAAATAAATATATTTTTTATTTGACAGACAAAGATCACAAGTAGGCAGAGAGGCAGGCAGAGAGAGAGGAGGAAGCAGGCTCCCCGCAGAGCAGAGAGCCCAATGCGGGGCTCGATATCAGGACCCTGGGATCATGACCTGAGCTGAAGGCAGAGGCCCTAACCCACTGAGCCACCCAGGCACTCCAGAGTGAAGTATATTTTAAAAAAATAACATGACTTTTGCAAAAAGGAAAACAACAGGAAAAAAAAAGTAAAATTCCCCACCAAATTCCCAACTTCGGTGTGACATTTTGGAGTATACCACTCACTGAACAAACAGTAAGTGTGCAGAGACTATCCTTCCATCTTTCCAAACCACACAGGGGATCACACTACAGAAAACTTCTACACACACACATGGATGGCCTTCCTTCGGTATCTCCACAGCTCCACTCTCATTTTTAGTAAGTGGTGTTGCATGACATTTCATTTTACAGCCTTATCATCCCTGTTTCCACCTCATGTTGTGATAGCTCACTCTCCATAACCAGCCATAAACCTCACCTGGACCACAGGACACACACACCCTCTGCTTTCCCTGCCCAAGGAAGACAGTGATCAAAACCAAGAGCCCTTCTGGGCCATGGGAGGGTGTGTATGGTGGGTGCAAGGGGTGGGGCTTCAGACAGGGCAGCATGTTGGAGCCATTACTGGGGTGTATAAGAAATTCCTCCCTCTCCAGAAGATCTGCCACATGGCACATCTCTGAGTTAGCACAAAATTTAGACAATGTGACATTCCCCTTAAAAGAGAGCTGCGACCATCAACAGGAGAGAACAGGAAAGACTGCCGTCTTTAAGATACACAGCTTTCATTGGGCCATCAGCTCCAAGTCTGTACTACTTAGAGAAGTGTATTCCAAAGTAACCATCATTTGTTTATCCATTCCTTTCTTGTCACTGCCCTTCTTAAAACCTTCCAGTTTCTCCCTCCCCTTGAGTGTGGGCTGGACCTAGTGACTTGCCTCCAAAGAACAGAGCATGGAAAGGGAAAAACAGTAACTTCACAGTGGCAAAATCTGGCAGACTCCACCTTGACCAAATGATCAAAATTAAACATCACCAGTAATAAGTCACACTAACGTCATATACTCCCTGAAATCATGTGACAAGAAGGGTACATCACCTCTCTTATTTTTCTCCCAAATTCACAGCCTTAGTGGAATCATGAGAAAACAGCAGACAAACTCAAATCGAGAGACAGTCTTCAAAATACCTGATTAGTGCTCTTCAAAAATGTCAAGGCAATGGAAAGCGAGACTGAAAAATTGTCAAATACTAAGGAGGACCGAAGAGACAGGAGCACTAAATATAACATGGTGGGAAAAAATTGGCAACATCTAAATAATATTTGTATAGTATTATACTAATGTTAATTTCCCAATTTTAATCAATATACTATGGTCATGAAAGATGTTAACATTAGCAGAGGATGGGTAAAGAATATAGGGAATTTCCTGTACTATTTTGTAACTCTTCTATAGATCTAAAATTATTTCAAAATAAAAAACTGCTTAATAAGTAATTTTTTTAAGTCTTCAGTTTCTTCCCATTGAACTTAGAATGAAAGTCCGACTCCTTACCAAACACTACAGACCTTGCCTAACTTACCCCAAATTTCTTCCAGAGTTCATCCCTTTGCTATACAAGTAAGGGAAATGTAGTTCTAGTCACAGATAAACTCTAAGGAGTATAATCAAAGCATGCTGGGCCCAGTCCCCTTGCCAGTGACTGGTTCTGCATGGACATGTGGACAGTGACAACTATGGGATGTGAGGGGAAATCTGCTGAAGGTTTCTGAGAAGTTTCTTCATTCGTAAAATGAGAAACAAGGAAGAAAGGAACACACTGTAGTATCTTTGTGACACTGGAACTGCAATCTTCATACCATGAAGGGAGCTGATCTAAGGATAAGGCCCAGAAGCTGGATGGCAGAGAGAAGATAGGAAGAGACCCTGAAACTTTGTGATATCACTGTGCAGCCTAATTAGCCAATCCTGAAGTCATTACACCTGGAGACTTCTTTTACAGACGTGAACACATCTTTCTTTTAATTAAAGGCAGTTTGAGGTAGATAATTTTCATGACTTACAGTCAAAGGCATTCTAGCTGATGGAGTTGGTACGTTCTCTGCTTCTTCAGAAGATTGGCACTTAGAAAGATCCTAGGTTTGGGAGGGCCTTAATCCTCTGGACAACTGTGTAAGTATAAGAAATCATAATTTTCAACCCTGCCTGAGATTTTCCTTGGAATTAATGCTACTATGTCATGTCTTCTTTTTTTAAAAAACATTTTATATATATACATATATACATATATACATATATATACACACATATGATATATGATGTATACATATATGTATATTTTAATATTTTATTTACTTATTGAGAGAGAGCATGTACACACACACAGAGGGAGGGGCAGAGAAAAAGGGTTAGAGAGAGAATCTCAAGCAGACTTTGTGAGTACAGAGTCTGATGCAGGGGTCGATTTCATGATGCTGAGACCATGACCCAAGCCAAAATCAAAGAGTTGGATGTTTAACTGACTGAGGTACCCAGGTGTCCCTAGATTTTTTTTTTTTTTTAATAATTTCTATACTCAAGGTAAGGTTTGAGATCAAGGGTCATGCACTCCACCAACTGAGCCAGCCAGGTGGCTCTACCACGTTATGTCTTAAATGGGTCAGTGACTTTTATAGAGGGCTATGTCCAGTTCTATCCAGTCATTTGTAGCATTGAGAGTTTGGCAACCAGACTGTCCATAGATAGTAACTATTTCCATCCCCAAGTAAAAAAACTTAATGTAACTTAATGAGGGAGTTCCACAGTTTTTCAAAGTGTATCCTATTAGTTGATTTAACATCCCCTCTTTTCAAGGTGGGAGTAGCCACAGAACTACAACTCCTAAAGCCTTCCAGAGTAGACTACATAGAATGTTGTCTCGGAAATCAAAATCATGTTTTCCTTGTAATTCCAGGAAGGAAGGGGGAAGTCAGATCTTAAATAAGTCCCAAATTAGAAACAGTCTTTTTTTCTCCTCTGCTGAAGCAACACGGCCCCACAAGTCTTTCTCGTGGACTTTCAGACTGGATTACTGCCAAAAATGTGAGCAAGAATTTGGCCCATTGTTACTTTAAATATCCTGTGTCGCAGGCCATCTAGGAATGTCTAAGTATGGGAATTTTCCTTCTGAGGTCTGGGATGAAGATATAAATAACTCATTTGTTAGAAGCTGTCTCCATCCTGCCTCTCCTGACTTCAGTGGTGTGAATAAGCCAGCCTTGTAAATAATGATTATCAGCCCACTCAGGGTGAGGCCAGCAGCCCAAAGCATCAGGTGAATGTTTCTCACCTGCTCTCCAACAATAACTTCTCCCTGCCAGGTCAGGCCAGCTGGGGCGGAACTACTTCCAAGGCTGCCCCAAACTTGTCTTGAAAATGTTGCCTGGTAGACTACGGTGTAGGTTGACCCATCATCATCTTTCTACCATCCTGTTGAAGTGTGAAGAGTTTGTGCTTCTGGTAGGGTCAGTAAGAAGTGAGTTTTATTCCTGTCCTTCTCACCACCTCTTTCCAAAAAAGGGTCTGTTGAAGTCGGACTCCCAGTCATATCTGTCACAGATGAACTGCATTTTGTAGCTGCTTCTCTCCTTCCAGCTCTAACTTTCCCAAGCTTTTCTGGCCTTTGGGTTACAACTAAACCAAACAGGCCTGCAGACAGCACCTGAACAGAGACCAAAGGGACTCCCCACTTCTCTCAGGAGCAGAGCATGTATGAGAGGTGACTGTAAGGTGTGACCTCACCACCACCACCACCACCACCCCTGCCAAATCCAGGCATCCTCTTGGCCTTCCCAGCCTCATCTTCACCTGTTGGAGAAGTAGAATGCTGATCACCATGTCATCAGAAAATAGCATTTGTTTTATGTCAGAACCATGTCCTTACATAGAGCATAAGCATCAGAAGACCTGGATTCAAGTCCCAGCTGGGCCATACACTGGTTGTGTGAACAGACAAGTCACAGAATCTACCTGAACATCCATTTCCCCATCTGGAAAATGGGGACAATAATGACCTATCTCACACAAACTCCTGTCAGGGGTCAACAAGTGTGCGTACATATAGTAGTTACCATAAGGTAAAAACACAATAAAGAAGTCATAACGGGACACCAGGGTGGCTCAGTCAGGAAAGCATCTGCCTTCAGCTCAGGTCATGATCTCAGTGCTTCTCCCTCTCCCTCTCTTGCCACTCCCCCTGCTTGTGCTCTAGAGAGAGCACATTATTTATTCATTCTGTCAAATGAATAAATAATCTTGGGGGGAAAAAGGAGTCAGAATAAGGGGAGAGAGGATGAGTAGGAGACAAGGAAGAAGAGAGAGGGATATAGAAACAGAGAAACAGAGGGACAGGGAGAAGAAGAATCACAGAGACACGGGCAGGTGGAGAGACAAAGAAAGCTCGGTTCCAGAAAGGGACATGGGGAGGTGGGATCTGACATGAATGGGAAGTCCTGAGGGGAAAGGAGGGACAGACAGAGCAGCTTCCTCTCCTGGTGAAAGGTCAGTGAAGTAGCAAGTGAAAAGTGCTACAGGGAAATTAGGTGACCTGGTGGAGAATGACCCACATAGTGGTCAGAGAAGGCTGCTCTGAGGAAGTGATGTTTGAGCTGAAAACCCAGGAAAAATCTGAGGTGTGAGCCATAGTTTGATAAAGAAAGGGTCTTTGGTGGGAGGTCCTCCCAGAACCTGGTCCCTATAACACATACACACCCCATAAAGCAAAGTCAAAGAGAAATCTGTAAGAACTCCCCAAATATGGCTGAGCTGAACTGGGTTCGCAGTTCTTTAGAACTCAGTCAACCCCCCTCAGGTGGCAAGAGCAGGAAGAGGCTGTGAGCCCCCAGGGAAGCCCTTCATGGGGCGCAGGGGACAGCAGACAAATGGTTCAGATAAAGATCTCCTTACTGTGTGTTATTTTCCTTCCTAACATAGCACCTCAGCTCATTGAATCACCAGGGCTTCCTCTGGCTGGGGAGAAAGACTTTACACTTCCCATCGCAGGCCCCCAACCCACCTCCACCTTTCCTGGGGCCAGCAGGGGACTATAATCTACATTCAGAAAAGTTCTTCTGGGTTGGGGTGGGGGGGCGATGTGAGGAAGGAGGCATGGAGAGAGTTCAAGGAAGGATGCCTTCCCCTGACCCCAGTACAAGTTGAGGTGAAACTGCTCTCTTCAGGTCAAAGCTGCCAAAACAAAGTTAACGGTGTAAAAACAACATGAGAAGGTCACACAGGGACAGCTTCTCTCTGGAACCCCAGGTGGAATGGGGCGATGGGGGACGCAGGGAGAGGAAGGGAAGGACTTGCCTGAAAAGCACTCTTTAACTATTTTAACTACAGATGCCCCTCAACTACAATAGTGTGGGAAGGGTGGCCAGTTTAATCTATTCAGTAAACACATTTTGTTTTATGTTTGCATTATGTTTTAAACAAGCCAAAGTTGTGACTTTCTCTCCTAACCTGCTCTTGCTGCAGCTTTTCCCTATCTTAGTAAGTACTTAATTTACCCAGTAGCTCAGCCCCAAAATCCTGGGCTCATTCTTGGCTTCTTTCTTTACTCCCCACCCCACATTTGATTCAGTAGCAAATCGCACTGGTTTACATTCTGATAAATCCAGGATCTGATCTGTTGTCACCACCTCCACCACCATGCAAGCCACCCGCCATCCTCTCTGCCATCTGGATTATTGCACCCGCTTCCTACCATGTCTCCCTGCTGTCTCCTGCAGCCCCTTACAGTTAGCTGATTCTCTGCCTGGTGGCCAAAGAGAATTTACTGAGAACACTGAGCAGTTGGGTGACCTTATTAGGCAGGTTATTTCATTTCTTTTTTTTTAGTGTCTGCATCTAAACAAGAGGGAGAATAATAGTACCTGCCTCACAAGCCTACTGTGAAGATTAAATTAGGTAAGAGTGCCTGGCACATAGTAAGTCCTAGTATTATGATTTGTCTGCCATTTCACTTACATGCTGTGTAATAACTAGTTTTTTAAAAGTCCTTTCTTCCAACTAGACTGTGTGTTACTGGAAGGCATGGACCATACTAACTCCTAGCACAAAATCAAAAGTCAACTCTTTGCTCACTCCCTACTGGCTTCTCATTTCATTTAAAACAGTATCTAAAGGCTGATTTAAAACAATATCTGAGGCCAATAGTGTTCCCTATGATCTGTCCCTGACTATGCCTCCTCTGACTCTCCTTCTTCCTTTTACTCACTTCCTTCCTGCCACATGGCCTTCCTTGAGGTTCTTCCATCTACCCAAGCATGTTATGCCCCAGGGCCTTTGCATTTGTTGGTTCCTTGGCCTAGAAAGCTCTTTGCCCAGATATTTGCATATCTCATTCCCTTACTTCATTCAGGATTTTGCTTAATTGTCACCTTTTCATAAAGGCCTATCTCACCTCCCTGTCCAGAACATTCCCCACACTTCAACCTCCAATCTCCTCTCACCCTATTTTACATTTCACCACCACCTGTTCTTATATTACACATACATTTTTGGTTACTTTTTTATTGTCTGTCTTGCCCACTAGAATGTAAACTCTATGAGAATGCAAGGAGGTTGTCTTTTTAACCTCTATATTCCTAATGTCCATGACAGTGCCTGGCTCATGGTAGATGCTTAATAAAAATATGCTGGATGGATGGATGAATGAATTTACTGAATAGTTATGTACCCTGGCACTGTAGAAGGTACTTTACAAACTACACACATCCTTTTGTTCAGTCTTCACATTATACTACTAAGTGAGATTCATATATTTTCTTGTTTAATTTTAAAAGAGAACTCATTACGTATTTACACTCCTCAAACTGAAGCCTATGAATGCATCATTGGTCCTGGGCAAAATTCTTGATTTTATTGGTAAACTAGTGACTTACGAGCACCTAGAAAACAAAGCTGTGGTCACCAGAAACCAGCACGTATTCACAAAGAGCAAGTTCAGTGGACTTCTTCTTTGATAGAATTACTATCACAAAAGTATGAACCAGTTCAAGGCCTTTGTGAAAGCCTCAGGCATTCTTTTGAATATAACTGAAAAATGTAGGTCGAGTGAAATACAACAAGATCATTGATAAATGGTGATTTCCAAAAACTGGAAGGAGGTACATCTTTCTTGTCTCTTTCCTTTGTCCTCCTCAAATGAATACTTTGCTTAGTGATTTGATTAATGACAGAGAAAGAAATGCTTAGAAAAATATCAGTAGATTCCATGAAGATAGAAGGAATATGCACACTTGAATATCACAAGAAGGTTTTGATTTTTTTGTTTGTTTCAGGTGGGACTTGTATTTTAAAGATTACAAAAGAAAACAAGTCAAGTGGTGAACCTTCTAGAGCTGGTCAAGAGCAAACTCTAAGTAGAAGGGACCCCACATGCTGTTCCCTCCCCTGTTAACCCCTGCTTGGTCTTCTTAACCTACTGAACCTTCAAGATCAACTCAGACATCTTTTTTTCCATGCAGCCACTCCACCCCTAGGCTGGCCAGGCACCCATCTGGCACCCTGTACGGTCTGCCTGGCTTCCCATCCCACTTCCGACGGCTGGGTGGACATGGGCAGGTTACTTCACTCCTCTGTACTTTAGTTCCCACATCTGAAAAGTGGAGAAAATACTAGTACCTGCCTCATGAGACTGTTGTAAAGATTAAATGAAATAAGATGAGTAGTGAGCTTAACAGAGTTACCTGGCATCTACTAAGTTCTAGTATTGTGCTCCATTTGTCATTTTACCTACGATGCTGTGTTGCAGCTGGGTGTTTCACGGGCCATCTCTTCCTACCAGCTGGGTGGGTCCTGGAAAGCATAGACTATATCCAACAAACAGCACAATGCATGGCTGGGTGTCACTGGAAAGCATGGACTATATCTAACACCCAGCACAACGCATGGCACAGGTACATTAACAGTCACTGTTTGCCAAATGAACAACAGCAACAGTGAAAGCTTAAATTGAGTATGTACTTTTCAGGAGCCAGGTTCCATGACAAATGCTAAAAAATATATTCACTCTTCTGAGCCTCACAACAAACTATGAGATGCTATGTTTTTGGCCATTTTACAGATAAGGAAACTAAGGCCTTCAAAATTGAAGCAAATTACCACCGAAACAGTAAATGGTGGAGCCAGCATTCAAGCTAGAAGGAAGGAACTGAGCAAGCGAAGAAGTCAACTTGACCTTTGTATTGGCTCAGCCAACCCACAGCTCAAGGGGTTAGGGTACATTTGTGTGAAAAAGGGAAGAAGAGAGCTAATAAATTTGCAAATCTCCCACTCAAGTCCCTAACCTCACTCTGGCTCCAGCCAAAATAACACATCAACTCATTGTTTCTTGGTGCACAGATGCTTTCTCTTTAGCAATGAAGCACCCAGCTTGGGGTCGGGGTGCAGAGCTGGAGAACTATTATGGTTCACCTCTGGGTGAGGCTTGAAGGGCAGAGGGGGACTGGAGCCCCATGGGTCTCTTATATCTCCATTTCCCTCTAAAACAAATTCCTACAGAGAAGTGTATGTACCAAAGCCACCCAACAAATAAACCACCAAACCTGGAGGAGCCCAGCCCAGACTGCAGCCCCAATCCTCCAGTTTCAAAGCTGGAAGAAGAGAAAAAAAAATTCCATCTCTGAGCATGACACTGGGGAAAGTTTCCACTTGCCCCGAGTCTCAACCCCCTTCAGGGACTGTCGGAAGCACACAGCCTAGCGCTACCAGCACCTAACACATAGAGCAGTTTGGGCTTGTCCAAGGCTGAAAAGACACTCTGATGAGTTGGGTCTAGTCTTTCAAATGTGGTCCCACGAGCGTGGGAAATGGGTGCCAAGACGGGACGCCTGGGTGGCTCAGTTGGTTAAGCAGCTGCCTTCGGCTCAGGTCATGATCCCAGCGTCCTGGGATCGAGTCCCACATCGGGCTCCTTGCTCGGCAGGGGGCCTGCTTCTCCCTCTGCCTCTGCCTGCCACTCTGTCTGCCTGTGCTCGCTCTCGCTCTCTCTCTCTCTCTCTGACAAAAAAAAAAAAAAAAAAAATGGGTGCCAAGAAAAGAACGATACATGTACGGTTTGAAAGCCACAGTGCGCTAACCTAGCCAGTGCAGGAAGTGTAGGGTAATTCAAAGACCATGGATTCCAGGCCTGGCCTCAGGGTCAGATCATGGTTCTGCCATCCACTAACTGGGTAACCTGGATGGAATGCTTGTCCTTTCTTTGCCTTAATTTCTCATCTGTAAAATAGGGATCCTAATTCTAACCTTATACGGTTAGTGCTGGGATTAAAAGGAACAGTGGCTATAAAATGCCAATGAAGGAGGACACAGCAGGCATTCTGTAACTCATGAATGCACTCCCCCAGAGGGAGAGGGACCCCTGAACCAGGAGGCCCAGAGCAGAACTAAGGAGAACGGCTCACACAAGGAATCCCCTTCTTTATTGCAGACATGCTCTTTCATCATTGCTATCCAGGTCCTAGGGCTGTGACTTACCTGCTGATTCTAATTCATCATCATATTCTTAGGAGCATGAATTTACTTTCTCAGGCCTTTGAGATTCAAAGCACTTGTTTCAAACATGCCTCCTGGACACTGAACACAGTGCTCAAGGCTTCTCTTCAATAATGAATTCATCCAATAAATATTTATTGACCGCTGATTACTTGTCAGGCCAGGATCTGGGACAAACACCACAGATATGGAGCCTACCCAGGAGAAGCCTAGCCATCTGGGTGGGGAAACAAGACAAAAGCATGATGGGAAAGCCGAATGCAAGGCAGCAATGTTAAGTTCTGCTCGTGAGACCCTGTATTATGAGTTTTTAGCAGAGCCTCGTTCATAAATATGGCATGAAATGAATATATTATTGAAATGAAGACAAGGGAACACATGGAAGGAGCACCCACAGTGTTCCAGAAGGCAAAGCATGTGGTGCCAGCCTCTCAGAGCAGCTGGTAGAGGAGAAGGACCCCCTCCATATAGGCAAAGCTGCTGAGACTTTGGGAGGTTTGTTTCCTCTGCACACGGGACCATTGGAAGAGCCCGGATTTGAACACTGGCTTTTCTTGACTCCCAACTTCATGTTCTTTCTGCTATCGCAGGCCATGAATACAGTATCCTCTGAGGATTTCAGACCATCAGAAGATGGCCTGGCTGTGGCAGATTTTAGGATCAGACCTTAGGGCTCTTGAGTACTAGAATAACATGTTCAGTCTTGAGTTTCTGAGCCAGGCAAATGACAAGTTAGGAGCTGTACTTGAGAAAGAGAAGCACTGACTGGGGACAACAATCACAGAATGAATATACCATCAGCTACCATTTTTGTGTTCACCCAAGTCCTGCTGTTATCAAGTTCACATCAGAGGTGAGGAAAGGGAGGATAAGAAAGGTTAAGCCATCTGTTCAAAGCCCCAGGGCTGGTAAGAGGAATTTGAACTCATAGCCCATGATCCTGACCACTTCCTCACCCATCAGAATGAGAAGAGACGAACTAGAGAAAAGGCTGTGGAAAAGGTGAGGCTGGTGGTCTATGGAAAAGACCTGCAGAGAAATATCAGGAGGCTTGTGCCTCCACAAGCTCTGGTCCAGCCCAGTGTCAGTGTCCCGTGACAAACTACGCCTTTTCTACTGCAGCCCCTCTTACAATGTCTCCTCCTTCCTGAAAGCTGACCCACCTATCCTAAAGGCCACTCTTTTCCCTGACCTCCCACTGCTCTTGGTGCCTCTGACTCCCAATCCGGCATTTGAAGCCCAGATCAGAATCTGGACCTGTCACCTCTTAGCTGCACAACATGGGCTAGTCTTTGCCTCAGTTTCATCCTCTGTCATAAAGATGCCATAAGACCTCCCGGAGTTCAGTAATTAAAGGCAATTAAGGATGTGCTCTAAAAGAAAGAGTGATGTTTTCACATGACAACCAAAATATCCCATTTTTGCCACACTGCCTCACTAGATGATGAGATTATGAATGAAGGTTTTTGTCTGTCCCTCTGTGGCACATCACAGAGCTGACCAGTCACGCAAAAGCCTTTACTCTTGGTATCTTGCTGGGGAGAGGCCCTGGGAACCAGAGGAGCCGGCCATAGCTAAGAGGCCAGGCTGCCAGTCCTTTCCTGAATCTGGTGGGCCTCTGGCTTCCGAAGCAGCTGTGGCCATGCACAATTCACCTCCTTCCCGTGGAACCCATTTCAGGATTAGCTGCCAGGAGGTCATAAAATGCAAAGAGGAAGTGGGAGCATCCCACAATTGTAGGAACCTGGTTCCAAGGGAAGTAACCTGTCTGTTGGTCTGTCTGCCTCTGGGGAAGTGGGCCATAAATTGCAGTCTTAAGGGCTGGTGAAAGGCCAGAGCTATTTATAAAAAGTCTGGGCTTTTGAACTCTTTAAAGAGGCAACAGCCTTCTCTCAGATAATTGGGGTTTGGTACCAAGGGCTCAAATGCTTCAGCAAACAAAGCTGTCAGTGCCCAGCTGGGAGAATGAGGAGGAGAGTGTTTGCTGGGAAGCACAGGAGCTTGGGATGTCTTCCCCCTACCTGGTCCCACTATTCTCTCTTGCATCCCTGACCTGGGCTGATCACCAAGCATGCACAGATGAACTCATGCAGGACGGTCCCCTTCCTTACAAGAGTGGGAGGCAGCTGAAAGCAGAACTGCTTGCCCAGGTTTGCACACAAGCCTGTGTGACTACACTTGCTGTTTCTTCCACCTTGAATACTCTCCCCTCTAGTCCTCTCTTGAATATCACCTCCTCCAAGAGACCTTCCTTGCCTACACTGGCTTCTTGTAGCACCTCAGTTGGTTTTATTTTCTTCAAAGAACTTGCAACCATCTGAGAGCTGGGCTTCATAGACGTGTGTCCCCACCAGACCCTTAGCACCAGCACCCTGAATGGCAGGTGGAACGAAATGCCATTAAATGCTCCCTAAAAATCTATTGCATGAGTATACAAATTACCATATGATCTACCACACGAAGGGGACCATGACCCTGTGTGGGGGGTGTAGACTGGACTGGGAAACACTTCAGAGAGAAGGAGACAGCTAATGGGACTCTGCAGGAGGAGCAGCCCCCTGAGTGCAGGCCAGGTGGGGACTGCATGCTATGTTTCAGGAAGCAGTGTGGCCAGAGTACAGGGCACAGGAGACAAGGCTATAAAGGAGGAGGGCAAGCAGGTTTTAAAGGCTCTGAAGGGGCACAGAATTTATTGCCCCAAAATATGCCTCTTTGGCATAAGGATTACTTCAAGCTGGTTATCTTTAAGAAACTGCAGAGGGAGGAGAAGCTTTAAAAACTGAGCAGAAGTTACCCTTTTGTAAGAGACATTTACATGGATAAGAGAAACCTCCATTTGTAAGGTTGTGTTTTCCTCACTGTACCAGGAAGAGAGAGATGACCAAATCTCTAGAGATGTGTATCAATGGAGAAGGCAATGACTTAAATCTTCATTAATAACCATATGCTTATTTTCTGTGCTTTCCTGGTGACCTCCCATAACGGCTCCTCCCCACCCTCCAAGAACATCTTTTTTTTGTTTTT
>ML103178.1:0-39397 GCA_003697995.1 Taxidea taxus jeffersonii
ATCTATCTATCTATCTATCTATCTATCATCTTGGTTTCTATGTAGTTGCAAACTTTCTTTCAGATTTTTTTCATCTTAAATTTATTTTCTTTTATGTATTTTACCCTTGACATTTTAACCATCTTTCTTAAAAAAAGGGGGGGGATTAATAGACACCTTCAGAACATTAAATTACTTTAAAAGATTTCTCATTTTATTATTTCCAATTCTGTCTTCCTATTGGCTTTTCAAATAACATTCCTACAACATAAACCTCTGTTTTCTTCCTTAATTCTAGGAAAATATGGGCCAAGTAACAGTTTAATATTTCTGTCTTTTTTTGGGGGGGTGAATCCTACTAAACAATTATTTACTAAAATCCCCAATTGTGTAAGACAAATTTTTATTGCTATGAAACAATGTATCATGGGAATTAATTTTCACTTTTAATGCATAATCTTATTAAATTATTTCAAACACTCCATTTTGGGGGACAGTGGGAGAAGACCAATCATAGACCAATCATATGTTCACTCAGTGTTTGCTCATTGGGAATCTCACACCTTTCTTTGTTCAGTCATGGCAACTGTAACTTGCCACTGCTTTAATATGTTAATCATATTTTACTCTTCTAAAGATAGTTCTCTCCTATCAAAAATGTGACCCTTAACAGTGTTCTGCTAGGAAATAAAGGAACAGGAATATTAAACTGTTGAATAAGGCCCAAAGATTTGTATAATAGCCAGGAATAATCCTCAAATACCCATTAATGATGAAGTATCCCCAAATTAATGTTAGACACCAAACCACAGATCCAGGAAGCTCAGAGAACACCAAGCAAGGTAATTGCAAACAAACAAACAAAAAACAAACAACAACAAAATGTACATCTAGCATATCATGGTTTAACTACAGAAATAAAAGAAAAAAGAAAATCTTGAAAGAAACTAAAGGGAAGGGACGTCTGGGTGGCTCAGTGGGTTAAGCCGCTGCCTTCAGCTCAGGTCATGAACCCAGGGTCCTGGGATTGAGTCCCACATAGGCTCCTTGCTTGGCAGGAAGCCTGCTTCTCTCTCTGCCTCTGCCTGCCTCTCTGCCTGCTTGTGTGCTCTCTCTCTCTCCCTCTCTCCTTCTCTCTGACAAATAAAAAAAAAAAAGAAAAGAAACTAAAGGGAAGAAATCCTTATTTATAAGGAAGCAAGAAGAGAGTAGAAAGGAGACAGTTCAGGGGGAGGGACAGAAAAAAACAAAACAACAAAACAAAAACCAAGAATTCTTTACCTGAAAAAAATATTCTTCAGTGGCGAAATAGAAATAAAGTCTTTCTCAGGAAAACAAAAATTGAGAGAATTTGTTGCTGGTAGGCTTATCTTATGAAAATGTAAAGATCTTAAGAGAGAAGAAAAATTATACAGATCAAAAACTAGAGAAGAAATAAGTTAAAATAAAATAAAACTTATTTTTCTTATTCTTAATTGATCTAAAATATAATACTTTGTTCAAAATAATAGCAACGATGTATTTGATGAGTACAGATCAAGTATAAGTGAAATGAATAGCATCAATAACAGAAAGAATGTGATAGATGAATTAAGAATACTTTATTCTAAGTTACTTGCACTAATTGTAAAAGAGTTATTTGAAGTAAACTTGGATTAGTGGCAAATGAATACTGTAACTCTAAACAACCATTGATAAATTTTAAAAAGAAGTATAATACTATGCTAGGAATGGAGTAAAATTGGCACCATAGAAATGCTTAATTAAAACCACAGAAGGCAGAAAGAGAGGAATATAGAAACAAAGAACAACATAAATGAATAGAAACAATAACAAATATGGTGGATATTAATCCAAGTACAGCAATGATAATCATTATATCAGACATCCAAATACACTAACTAAAAGACAAAGATTGTAGAGTAGAAAAAAAGAAAATAAAAAACAGGACCCAACTGTATGTTGTTTATAAGAAACTCATTTTAAATATAAAGATAAATAGATTTAAAAAAAAGGGATGAGGGTACCTGGGTGGCTCAGTGGGTTAAAGCCTCTGCCTTCGGCTCAGGTCATGATCCCAGGGTCCTGGGATCAAGCCCTGCATCGCATTGGGCTCTCTGCTCAGCAGGGAGTCTGCTTTCCCCTCTCTCTCTGCTTGCCTCTCTGCCTACTTGTGATCTCTGTCAGATAAATAAGTAAAATGTTAAAATAAATAAATAAATAAATAAAATAAAAAGAAAGGGATAAAAATGTATAATGTGAATACTAATCAAAGTTAATGTAGCTGTGTTAAGTTTAGGCAGAGCAGACATCAAAGTGAGAAAAATTATTAGGGATAAAGATAGATATTACATAATGATAAGGAGGTCAAGTGTCCAAGAACACATAAAAATCCTTAATGCCTATGCATCTAACAACAGACTACCAAAAAACATGAGGAAACAATTGATAAAAATTCAAGAAATAAATTAAGCCACTATTGCAATTAAATCTTCAACATCCCTTTTTGAGAAATGCGTAGACCTGGCAGGCAGAAAATCACTAAGGACATAACTGAATTCAAAAGCATAATTAATGGACTGGATACAATTAATATCTATAGACTACTTCATCCAACAGCCATAATACAAGTTCTTCTAAAGCTCACAGCAAACATCCCCCAGAATATCACATCTGGATCATAAAAAAGCATCTTAACATTGTAAAAGACTAGATACCGTACAGTGTGTGCTCTATACAATAGAACTAAACAAAAAATAAAAAACAGAATGATAGCCAGAAATCTCAAAACACTTAGATATTAATTGATACACTTTCAAATAACACACGGCTCACGGAAGAAAAATAAAGTAATATTAAAAATATTACAAAAAATGAAAATACAACTAATAAGAATTGTGGGATACAGCAAAAGCAGTGCTTAGAGAAAGATTTATAAAATTGGAGGCACATACTAGAAAAGAAGAAAGATAAAAACCAATAATCTAAGCTTCTATCTTTTAAAACTAGAAAAGAAAGAGCAAATTAAATTCAAAGTAAACAGAAAAAATTACTAGAGCACAAGTCAATGAAATTAAAAATAAAAAACTCAGTAGAGAAAAATCAATAAAAACAAAAATGATTAATTGAAAAGGTCAATAACATTGACAATTTTTTAGACAGGCTAGGAAGATAAGAGAAAGAACACAATCTACTACTATCAGAAATGATAAAGGGGCTGTCACCACAGATTTTGTGGATACTAAGATGATAGTAAAGGAATATTATGAAAAACTCTATGCTTATAAAATTGGTAGCCTATATGAAATGGATCAATTCTTTGAAAACATAATCTGATAAAACCCACACAAGAAGAAAATATAATATAATTAAGTCTATATCTAATAAAGAAATTGAAGGAAAAATTAAAACCTTCCCAAATTGAAAGCAATGGAGTCCAATATGGAATCCATATGGATGAAGTCCACCAAATATTTAAGTAAGAAATCATACTAGTTCTCCACATGATTTTCTCATCTTATGAGGCTAGTATTAACAGTAGTATCAATATCAGACAATGACAGTACAAGAGAACTATAGACTAGCATCTCTCATAAATACGATGCAAAGAGCCTCAGCAAAAATTAGTCAATTGAATCTAACAATGTGTAAAATGGGTTATTCACTAGGACCAAGTGGAATTTATCATGGGCTCCAAGGTTGGTTGAGCAGTTCAAAATTAAGTATTTCAATCTATCACATTGAAAGACTTAAGAATAAAAATTGCATGTTCACAGGAATGTGGAAAAACCATTGACAAGGGGCGCCTGGGTGGCTCAGTGGGTTAAAGCCTCTGCCTTTGGCTCAGGTCATGATCCCAATGTCCTGGGGTCGAGCCCCACATCTGGCTCTCTGCTCTGCAGGGAGACTGCTTCCTGCTCTCTCTCTGCCTGCTTGTGATCTCTGTCAAATAAATAAATAAAATCATTAAAAATTTTTGACAAAATTAAGCATGGATTCATCATGAAAACTTCCAGTAGTAAGAACAGAACTTCTTAAACCTGATAAAGAACATCTACAAAAAAATCTAAAGTTCTACTAATGGTGAAAAACTATGAGCTGTCCTGCTAAGATCAGGAATAAGATATGTCTTTTTGAACTATATTGGAAGTGAAATGCAAAACTATAAAACTCCTAGAAATAACATAGGAGAAAATCTAGGTGGCCTTGGGTTTGTCAACAACCTTTCAGGTACAACACCAAAGGCATGATCTATGAAAGAAATAATGGATACGTTGGATTTTATCCAAATTTAAAAATAATACTCTGTGGAAGACACTCTCATACATGAGAAGACAAGCCAGATTGGGAGAAAATAACATAAAAGATATGTCTGGTAAAAGATGTTTATCCAAAATATACAAAGAGCTCTTAAACCTCAGCAGTAAGAAAACATACAACCCAATTAAAAAATGGGCAAAGAGGGGTGCCTGGGTGGTTCAGTTGGTGAAGGGTCTGCCTTCCACTCAGGTCCTGATCCCAGGGTCCTGGGATTAAGCTCTGCCTCTGGCTCTCTGCTTAGCAGAGAGTCTGCTTCTCCCTCTCCCTTTGCCTGCAGCTCCCCCTGCTTGAGCTCTTTCTTTCTTTCTGTCAAATAAATAAATAAAATATTTAAAACACAAAATGGTCAAGAGATGTGAGCAGATCTTCCTTACAAAGTAAGATATACAGAAGGCACATAAATATGTGGAAAGATGTTCAACATGCATTAGGGAATTTCAAATCAAAATGACAATGAGATATCACTACAGTTATTAAAATGGGAAAAATCCAGAAAACTGACAACATGAAATCCTGGCAAGGATGTGAAACAACCTTTTTTTTTTTCCTTTTTTTAAATCTTTTTTTCTTTTCTTTTTTTTTTTTCTTTTTTTTTTGGTGGGAAAGTAATATGGTACAGCCACTTCGGAAAACAGTTTAGGAGTTTCTTACAAAACTAAACATAGTCTTGCCATGATCCAGCAAGCTCACTCCTAGGTTTTAACTGGAATGAAAATTTAGGCCCACACAAAACCCTGCACACAAATGCTTATAGTAGCTTTGTTTTTAATTACCAAAGAGGCAACCAACACGTCTTTTAATAAGTGAATGGATAAACTGGTACATCTGGACAATGGAATATTGTTCAGCAATAAAGAAAAAGGAGCTCTCAAGCTATTCAAGGAGAAACCTTAAATGACTATTACCACAAGAAAGAAGCCAGTTTAAGGGCACCTGGTGGCTCAGTTGGTTAAGTGTCTGCCTTTGGCTCAGGTCATGATCCTGGGGTCTTGGGACGGGTCCCACCTCAGGCTCCTTGTTTAGCAGGAAGCCTGCTTCTCCCTCTCCCTCTGCTGCTCCCCCTGCTTATACTCTCTCTGTCAAATAAATACATCAGAAAGAAAGGAAAAAAGAAAGAAAGAAAAGGAGGAAGGAAGGCAGGCAGGCAGGCTTATAAAATGGCTGTACACTGTATTATCCTTACCACATGACATTCTGTAAAGGTCAAACTATACAGAGGGTCAAAAGACCAGTGGCTGTCAGTGGTTTAGAGTGCAGAGTGAAGTACAAAAATGTGGAGCACGGGATTTTTAGATGAAGGAACCACTCTGTATGATACTGTAATGGTGGATAGATGGCATACTTTCGTTAAATCATAGAACTTGAAAACACAGAACCTAACACAAACTGTGGGTGTTAGTTAATAATAATATTGGTTCATCAACTGTTAACAAATGTACCACAGTAAAGCAAGATATGAATAACAGAGGAAACCATGGGCGTGAGAGTTAAATGTGCCTCACTGCACTTTCTTCTCAGTATTTCCATAAACTTTAAACTGCTCCAGAAACTGAAGTCTTTTAATTTTAAAAGCTGTGTCTCTACAAATAGCTGCAGACAATGTAGGCAATTTTATTTTTAATTGCATAACATGCAACATATGATTTACTTCAGGGTTGAGAAATATATTTAAGTTTTATTCTTTTCATAGATAAAATAGGAACAGCCTAAATAAAAGCATTGAGCCGTTGTGGCTAATTTGCCATGTGAGAAAAAATATGTCTTTAAACTGACTCTACACTAAAGATAGAGTATATTCTATCTCTCCAAACTACTGCCTAAATCTTCCAAGCTAAATATAAAGAAGATCTTCCAGCTCTTGTGGGTCTTAGGAACAATCTGCTTGCAGCTCCATGGATTACCTATGATTCAAGATTCAGGACAAACTTTTGCTTTTGGAGAATTTATCACAACTTAAAATATTTCCTTAAGAGTATTAAATGTGTAAAAATATGCATTTGGAATTGTAAATACCAGATTCAGGAAGCAGAAAGGGATACAGCATTTTAGAGAGTTACCTCTGGACATCTCTTTAGTATGGTAGTGATTAAGTGGGCCTGTAATACTATCTCTTGTGCTGTTTCTCAGGCCTGACAATGTTGTATAATAACAAGCAGGAAAGTCTACAAATAAATAAACTACAACTTAGAAGGAAGCTGAGTTAATGAAAAAATTAAAAACATGATTAATATACCCTAAGAAGTGAAATAGAATACCATATCCATGAAAAAAAAATCCAGAAATCATGAAAATTTCAAATATGAGCTTCATGGGAAAAAGTAGATGGATTTAAAAAAAAAGAAAAAAAAAAGGAAAAGAAAAAAAGGCTGGGCGCCTGGGTGGCTCAGTTATTAAGCATCTGCCTTTGGCTCAGCTCATGATCCTGGGGTCCTAGGCTGTATCAAGCTCCCTACTCTGCAGGAAACCTGCTTCTGCCTCCCTTTGCTTGTGTTCCCTCTCTCACTGTCTCTCCCCCTGTCAAATATATAAATAAAATCTTAAAAAACAAAACAAAACAAAAATGAAAGGGCTATGTAGCAATCTGGAATCATGGGGTCAATCAATTCAGAAAGGTCAATATACATTTGCTGCATTTGTCACTGGAATAGATAGAAATACTAAAATTCAAGAGGCTAAATAGATAGAAACTAGAAAGATAAATATAAAATACCTACTTACATGATAGTCAGTGTTCAGAACAGGAATGGCTAAGAAAAATTACAAAACCTTCATAGAGAAAAATGATAAAAGTTGGGGCACCTGGGTGGCTCAGTAGGTTAAGTATCTGCCTTCGGCTTGGGTCATTACCCCAGAATCTTGGGATAGAGCCCCACATCAGGCTCGTTAGTGGGCTCTCTCTCTCTCTTTCTCAAATAAATATATAAAACCAAAAAAATAAAAAAGAAAGAAAAAAGTAGACAGTACTCACAGAGAGGCAAATAGTAAGATTGGCATCAGATTACATGAACAATGCTGATAAACTAGAAAGGAAATGAGCAATATCACCAAGTACTGGAAAAATGTTGTGAATTAAGTAACATTCAAATTTTGAGGAAAAATAAAATTTGGTGACACGACTGTGACCTTGTCTACAATAAATGTTTGACATGTTCTTGGGCAAAATTTTAAAGAGAATATATTATGTATTTAAGGGGTAAATAATGAAGCCTCACACAGAGCTTTATATAACTGATTCTTATTCCATAAAATAAATTATAGAAAGAAAGACGAAAGTCACCCAAGGTTTTTGTGTTCAACCAAATGACTTGCAAATATCATGTATATAGGTAGTTACCAGCATGAAATAAGTCAGTGAATTCTTTCTGAGCAATGTGTTTTTTGTTTTTTGTTTTTTAAAAGGTTTTTTGTTTGTTTGTTTTGTTTTGTTTTTTAATTCGACAGAGAGAGAGATCACAAGTAGGCAGAGACATAGGCAGAGAGAGGGGGAATCAGGTTCCCCGCCAACTAGAGAGCCTGCTTCAGGGCTCGATCCCAGGACCCTGAGACCATGACCCGAGCTGAAGGCAGAGGCTTAACCCACTGAGCCACCCAGGTGCCCCTGAGCAATGTGTTTTATAAAAAAATTCAGATAACAAAAATAACTAGATACACATTGCACAAGGACTAATGGTAAGCATTAAGTACATAGTTAAAAGTGTTTCTAAAGGAAAGACTTCCATAATGACTACATATTCTGGCAGTGAAAATTCACGGCAACTATCAAAGAAGTAATGGGAACATTATCCACAGTTGCAAAAAGTGGAAAAAACCCAAATGCTTACCAACAGGATTCTTGTCATAGGAGAAGTGGTAAATAAAATATGAGGTTAAATATAAATTCTTAGTATTGAGTTCGAAGTAAAAATACTGTATGAATTAATGCTGAGATTTATGTATTAAAATACATTTTTAAATTGAAATAATTTTGAGACAATGATAAGTCCAGTAGAAATAAGTGCTCCAAGATTATAAATTGATATTCCAAATGTCACTTCTTACCTAAAAGATGCGCTATTTGGAAAACAGTTGATTTCAGTAAGAAACATTCAAGATGTGTCTGGAATATCATATCAAACAGCAAGGAAGCAATCAAAAACTACCATACTGGTGTAAAAAGGACAAAGGAACCAAAAAATTTTTATAAATAATTTTAAGTACAAAAATTAATTAAAGTAAAAAAAAAAGATAAAGGAGCAACTTGAACAGACCTTCATAAAAGATAATCTGAAGACCAATAAAAAGAAGTGTTGCAAGACTGCATGTGTGTGTTCATGTTATTAGCCACTGACATATGAACTAAACCACAGTTTACAATTATGTTATACTTTGCATACTTTCTATCACAGAAGACTTCAGTGAACAGTTCAACAGAGGAAGCTTCCTACACTCCAAAAGACTTCACAGGCTGTTCAGAATTATTTGCCTCAGTGGGTAACTGCTAATCTAGCTGCTGACACCAGAGATTAATTTTATTTCCTTTTAAACTTACATAAATAGAAATATACACTATGTACTTTTTGTCTGACTTTTCTTAACTCAGTATTATATTTTTGAGATTTAACCATGCTGTTGTGCTATTACTAATCAAGTTATCTGAAAGCTATATAATATTCCACTACGTGATACAACATAATTCACCTCACCATTCAATTGATGGGCATTTGACTTATTTCCAGTTCTTAGTTATTGTGAATAAAGCTACTATGACTATTTAAAAAATTTTAATGACCCCAGGGATGCATTTCTATGAAGAATACCAAATCATTTTCTGAAAACTCTTAAATAAATGGAAAGAAGCATGTCTTGCCTTTTCTATATAAGCTGTAACACTAGATAGCTAAATAGTAGAAGAGATATTTCTTTTCATATGAATATCCCAGTTTATAATGGAAGATAGAATGACAGAATAGAAAATGTGTGTAATAGCACTCTGAGAATTTCTTTTAAAAAGAAGTGCATTGGGGCGCCTGGGTGGCTCAGTGGATTAAGCCGCTGCCTTCGGCTCGGGTCCTGATCTCAGGGTCCTGGGATCGAGCCCCACGTCAGGCTCTCTGCTCCGCGGGGAGCCTGCTTCCTCCTCTGTGCCTGCCTCTCTGCCTACTTGTGATCTCTGTCTGTCAAATAAATAAATAAAAAATCTAAAAAAAAAAAGTGCATTGCCCCTTGCCTGTCTCTCTGCCTACTTGTGATCTCTATCTGTAAAATAGATAAATAAAATCTTTTAAAAAAAGTACATTAAAATATGAGGCTGCCAGTTGGATGGATGTGCATGTATTATTTTCTTATAATAACACTTGTAGTTCAAACACATACACAGAACATAAATTTCAGGATTTTAAAACTGATATTCATGGCTCTATAAATCTAGATGATCACAAATGACATAATTCACGTCCTGACAAGAAAGACTGGCAGTTTTTTAAATCTAGTTAAGGAAATTTACCCAGCAGTGTTGGCAGCAGAGCTCTTGGTCCTCTGTTAGATCCTTCTGAGATAAACAGTGCAGAGTATTACCACGGGAGTCACACAGCGCCATTTGTATTATGGGTAATTGAGAGATTAGTTTTGTGCTGTGAAGTGATGGAGGGTAATGAATCACACATTATCTTCCTTTCTCCTGGGGAAATGAGTAAGTAAATTTAACAGATGGAGCTCCAGGGAGGTAAACAAGATCTAGACCACAAGGAGTGTATCAATATGTGTTCTCAAGTTACAGAAAGACTGATGTTCTTTATGCAGTTAAGCATGGTATCCAGTGGATTCCACAGTGGCATAATTATATAATTACCTTAAAATATTCTTTCACATATTTGTAGATTTTATTGGTACATGCTGAGAACAGTTCCAAGTACAGACTAAACAAATGTGAAAAGAGACAGCTCTTTGACCTCAAGTCCACTGAGGAAGACAAATGAGCCTATAGTAATTACAACCCAGGTGCTAAGTAATGTGCTTTAAGCAGGCAAGTATACTATGAAGACACAGATACAAAAGAAAAGTAAAATTATTTAAAATTTCTTTGTAAATTATATTTTTAGACAAATTTGCTATATAAGATAATGACCAAGCATTAAGTTACATAAAGAAAATTTCAGTAACTTTCACTTTTCTTAATTATGTTTTATGGGGTTTTATTAATAGTAACATGAGGAAAAGCACTGATTTTTCTTTCTCACAAACATGCTTTACTTTTAAGTAAAATGAAACATGCAAAATTAGTCCAAAATTGATTAAATACACATGGCCATGGTCACAAGGTGAGTCATTAACCGAGGCTGGGTCTATGCACCAAACTTTCAATGCCCAGAATTTACATTTTCTGCTCTTAATAAACATCTGGCATCATCGTAGATTCTTCCATGTTTCCCAAATTCTATAGGCTAGCAGAATGTATACATGTTTACCATGACATGAATAGGTCAGTGGTGTATTGCAGGTGAAAAATTCCCAAAAGTGGGACACCTGTGGGGCTCAGGGGGTTAAAGCCTCTGGCTTCGGCTCAGGTCATGATCCTAGGGTCCTGGGATCGAGCCCCGCATCAGGCTCTCTGCTCAGCATGGAGCCTGCTTCCTCCTCTCTCTGCCTGCCTCTCTGCCGACTTGTGATCTCTGTCTGTCAAATAAATAAATAAAATTTTTAAAAATTTCCCCAAAGTAATATATTGTTTTAAAGAAAGTAAAACCAAGCTCTAGTCTAGCAGATTTTAAAGATCGGCTGGCTTAACTCCATCTAACAGGGGAAGGAAGTGAGGTTCAGAGAGTATTAAAAATGTGCTTAAAGGCGTATTTATTAGGTGGTAATTACATAGAACTAAACTGTAAATTTAAGTACTATTTTACTAGACTATGATATGTTTTTGAACTGATTACTTACAATTACAAGATAAGGGAAAAGAAGATTAAACATAACTTGAAATATAATGAAATAACATACACTAAACCATAACACCTGAAATCTTTAAGAAAACATACGATTTTAAAATTTGGTTCCTTGAAAACCAATTGAATTGTACTTTCAATAAAAAAAAATGGGGATAGTGTTTCAGTAATACTCCTTCCTTTGAATGATTTCTTCTCCTATTTATTTATTTTCATACTATTCTGAATTCTCAGATCATATTTTATTCAATGAAAATTCAAAAGCTAGAAAGAAATATGTTTGTCACCAGTATACTTCCTGTTTACATCTGTGAATTGTTGAGCTTAATTGTGATACAGTTGTTCATGGCATAAATAAAGAGAGCAGAGCTTTAATGATTTTGCATGCTTAGTATTATTGTTCTGGAGGTTTTCTTGGTGGTTTTGAATGAAAGTTAGCTATTTCTCCTGTGAATATTCAAGAGAAAAAAATATTCTTGGAACGATTATGTTAACATAATTTCATTTAGTCCACATTTTAATCCAATTCTACAGGTTTCCTGCTTTGTTTTCTGAAGCAATCCAGATTTTCTGATTTTTCCATCCAAAATTCAATAACTTTCTGTTACATTGTTTTCATTGCTTACAATATTAGTTTGCTATATCTTAAATGCTGTTTTTATTACCCTTAAACAATTTCCTAATGGTGTTACCTAAGACAATTGATTCAGTTTTTTTTTATTTCTTTTACTATTTACTATCTAATTTGTGGGGAATCTCAATAAAATGCATACGGAGTTTGAATGATATTAAGGTATTTATGAAGTAAGAAAAATATTATAATTATTTATCTCAACTTGTAATGTATCTCCTATTAGCTCCTGAAAAGCAGTTTTTCTTATTTGTTTGTTTTTGTTTTGCTGCAGGACATAAGTGAGAAATGAAGTTGAACTGTATCGCACACTGTGGGCAACACATCAGTAACAGACTGAAGCTAAACTGGCAATCCCCTTAGTGATCAATGCAGCCCTATCCCTTGATATCACATATTAAAAATAAAAAACAATGTGCATAAAAGAATTATTATACTAACCTTAAACTTGAATCTTTTTAAACTCTTTTTTAAATGAAGTACACCATTCACAATCTCTAATAAGGGATGCAAAAAATTTAATGCACGAAATATCTTTCAAGGTAATAACCATCTAGTAGAGAATAAAGTTTACCAGTACCTACAATACAAGATAAATTAAAAGTACTTAATAGTAGCATAAGCCAGAGAGGGATGCAATTATATTTAATTAGATTACAAAAGTTTTTATTAAACAAGTGACATTTGCAATTGTCTAAATTCGACATGGAAAAGGGGCAGGTGACATAGATCATTCCAGATTGGTAGAACAACATAAGGCAAAGCATGATGTAGAAATTATATGGCACTTTCAGGAAATAGTGAAATGTTCCAAACCCCTTCATGTGATTCAGATCTCCATCCTCACCCCTCCAATGTGTTTTCTTTAAATGGATACTGTTTTCTCACTTGATGCGAGACATGCCTAACAAGGGTTTCAACATCGTCCACTGAAAATCGTGTACTTCTGACACTCCAGTAATCTTGATACCCATTTTTTAGTCTTCCCTTTACATCATCTTCTAAAACTGAAGGTGATCAAGTTATATAGATTTTATTGCCCAATTATCCTTGCGTTGATTCTCTCTTTTGCATAACAATTATATCACCTTAAATTAAGCTGTGGTGTAATAAATATGACTGACTTACATTAAAGTTATCCTATCACTGAACTAATCATAAAACAAGATAAAAATTGGCTATTCAGACTAATAGTGAGTTAGGTTCCTGGACAAAATAGGGCAACAGTTAGGATTTACCCTGCTGCATAAAACAATAGAAAATAAAGACATGAAACAATGGTTTTCAAAATAATAAAGGAATGAAGTCAATGATCCACAGTAATGGGAAAAAATGAAGTGATCCCTATGATTGCCCCAGGTGATTGCCTGAGGGAATTTCCAGGCCACGGGAGAGAAATGGCATATGTATATGAAGAAATTACTTAAGACCAGGAAAAAAGCACCTAAAAAGATTTGGTGAAATAGTACTCCATCCTCATACTGGCCAAGAAGAGTGCCTCTCCCCGCCATCCAGACGACATGATGACTGGGCAAATTACTTGGAAGGGGCATGACTCAATAATGAGGTATAATTACCCCTCGTCTGAACAGTGTCCTAGTAAAATCTAAGGAAACCTAATTCAGCCTAAGAAACCTGAAAGCAAAATACAAAAGGATCAAACTCCTTCTAAATAATTACATTCCAGAATAGAGCTTAGTATTATTTATAGGAATATAGAACACAGTGCACAGTAAAGTAAAATTCATGTCTGACAGCAGTAAGAAATTACTAGGAATGCAAAGAAGACAGACAACTCACTATATAATAAGAAGATAAGAAGTCAATCAAAACTGCCTTAGAAATGACCAGATGTTGGAATTAAGACAAGGATGTTAGAAAAATAACTAGATTCTGCATATTCAAAGTGGTAAGTAGAGATATTAGAGATATGAAAATAAGTTCCTAATTCAACTTCCAGATATGAAAAGTACAATATCTAACATTAGAAAAACTGAATAAGATTGATAGCAATTTAGACATTACAAAGGAAAAAAACTGAACTTGAAGGCACATGAAAGAGGAAGAAAATAAAAAGTTTCCAAAAAATAAACAAACCATCATAATTGGCCAACTACAAATGTAATTGGAATGTCTGGAGTAGGAAAGGAAAATATTTGAAAAACCAATGTCTGGAAATTTTCCAATTTGGTAAAAACTATACAAAGACAGATCCAAGAATTTCAACAAAGCTTAGGCACAAGAAACATGAGGGAAAGCACAATAAATATGCCATGGTCAAATTGGTCAAAATGAGTGATAAAAAGGAAAATGTTCAATGAACCAGAGAGAACAAGGACCAAGATGTTTATATCATTATAAGAGAAAAAAGGTGCAAGTATAAGCTCAAAAAATAATTAGGTAAAACACACTAATTGAATTTGAGTTGGAATGGTCACCTCATGTTTAATAAATAGCTTCCATAGAAGAGGCCTAAAGGTAAAGATGACCCAGTCGTCAATGAGATTCCTAAACAATGTAAAAAGCTTGTTTGGGTTAAATTGGAGAAACCAAAGTGGAAAAGATAGCCTGGAGATAATAAAAAATCTGAAAATTGGTGGTTTATTAAATACTGATATAAGTATTATCAATATTTTTAAAAATCATGATAATTTCTGATTATGCAGAAAAAGAGGCTTTGTATTTTAGGTTTGCATATTAGATTATTTAAGGTAGAAATGAAAGGAAGTGAAATTTATTTTTAAATATGTCTGAAGAAAATGATATTGAGAAGAAGTGAAAGAAGATATTGTTCACTATTATTTCACTATACTATTCTCTATTTGCTTTCCATAATAAAAGGCTTTTAGAAATAACTATAAAGATGCATTTTTAAAAGTTCTTTCCAAGCTTGTTCTCCATAGTTTGAACAACATAAAATAAATTCAGAATGTGCACTTTAACAATTTAATTTCATTGTTCTATATGACATAATTCCTCCACCTACAGAAATAACTGGTAAACAAAAAATAAAATATTTCCTGCAAGTGAAAATTTCATATAAAGCAATTAATGTAACAGTGGATGTACAGATTCAAACTAGGAAATTGCAACTAAAGTTAAAAGGTTGGTTTTATATTTTCATATGGCTTTTCCCCTTTATCTTGAAAATGCTATCATTTAACATAAAATTTTTAAAGAAATGGGCAATTTCCATAATCAAAACCAGTTGTATTCCAGGCTATCTGCTACAGGATATATATCAATTAAGAAACTATACAGTATTTAAATTGTAGATAGTCTAAAACTAGACTACAGGTAAATAAAATTGATTTTGGCATGTGTTTTATATATTTTGGTGAAGAACAGAAGGCTTTTCTAAGTAGCTTTTCCATCACATTCTACCTAAATAGGCTCTTATAATGATATCCACTAATATAGTTGATAGAATCCATACTGATAAACACACATATGAAAAGCATTTATTATGGCAGTTTAGAAAACAATTTTAAAAATTGAGAGCATCATTTCTAACATTTTATTGCAGCTTAGACATCAATATATACCAAAACAAATTTGTGATTTCTGTACCATTAATGCATCAAGAACTGGAAATGAGGATGAATAACCAAAATGTGTTATAGAAGGCTGAATCTATGTAGATCTGAATCTGAACATTTCACAGAATCATTTGGCCCAAATGTGTTTCTTATTTTTATTAGTCTATGATTAACGAGGTATACTGCAATATTCAAAAAATCTCTGAAGTTTTTGTTTAGTATTTAGCTCTATTAACAACCTAACACACACACACACACACGTGAATAAAAGTACAGAAGTCATATTTTTAAGATTCAAAAGACCATAACTGAAAAAGGTCAGGGGATTAGTGTCTGGGTGGCAGAGCAGGCTGAGTATGAGGCTCTTGTTTTCAGCTCAGGTCATGATCTCAGGGTCCTGGGATCAAGCTCTGTGTTCAACACTCCATGTGGAGTCTGCTTGTCCTGCTCCCTCACCCTCTGCTCCTCCCCCATACTCTCTAGACCTCTCTCTAAAAGTAACGGATAAATGTTCATTTAAAAAAAAAAAGAAAGAGAAAGTCAATGAATAATGAAAATATGCATTGTGAACAAAACACAATTAGTATAAACAAAGAAGTAATATAATTAATGAAACCAGACAACAAATGAAGAAAAGGAAATAAACAATGTCATATAATAAGTAAAATAAATTAAAAAATAAAATAAATGTCATTTAATAAATTTCGTTTTTCAACTGATGATGAAATAAGGGAATAAGTGCTTTTAAAAATACAGAAAGTTCATAAATTCAAGATAAATATAGATTATATTACAGAAAGGTTAAAATATATTCTGAGCAAGTAAATGAAAAAAAAAATGGCTGCTACTCCTGAGAAATCAGGGAAAGACATAAAAGAATAAAATAGATTTCCACTGGAAATCATTTATGTGGATAAATGATAGATGGCAGGGACGCCTGGGTGGCTCAGTTGGTTAAGCGGCTGCCTTCGGCTCAGGTCATGATCCCAGCATCCTGGGATCGAGTCCTACATCGGGCTCCTTGCTCAGCAGGGAACCTGTTTCTCCCTCTGCCTCTGCCTGCCTCTCTGCCTGTGCTCACTCTCTCTGACAAATAAATAAATAAAATCTTTAAAAAAAATGATAGATGGCAGATATGGGCACTCTTATAAATAATTTTAATGTAGTCCAATCAGTGAATAAGGTTAAATTTCACTGAATCAATGCAGAGTAAACAAGAAACAGTCTTAGAAATTAATGTAATAACAAGTATAAATGAAATATACAAAAAAAGAAATACCTAAGTGCAAGTAATAATTTTAAAAGTTTTATTTTGGGGCACCTAGGTGGCTTAGTTAGTTAAACATCTGGCTCTTCTTGGTTTTGGCTCAGGTCATGATCTCCAGTTTGTGAGAATGAGCCCTGAGTCAGCTCTGTGCTCAGTGGGGAGTCTGCTTCTCTCCCTCTCCCTCAACCCTTCCACTCTGCTTGTGCATTTGTTCTCTCTCTCTCCAAAATAAAAATAAATAAATCTTTAAAACAATAAAAAATAAATTGTTTTATCTTTTCCTATGTCCTACTATATTTTGCATGGTTACTTCCACAAAAAATTGTCCCAAAATTATTTTTAGTGAAGAAAGATTTGAAAAACCCAGAAGCATATTTTGGTGTGAAAAAGTATTTTACTATAACCTAAAGTACCTGTAAGAAATTATTTATGGGGAAATATGACAAAACCTTATCAATGTCATTGCTATTTTTACTTAATTATATAATATATTGGTTGTCCATTTTTAAAATTTCTAGTTATCCAACTAAATGGAGTAAAAAAACTCTTTATGGGGCACCTGGGTGACTCAGTGGGTTAAGTCGCTGCCTTCTGCTCAGGTCATGATCTCAGGGTCCTGGGATCGAGTCCCACATCAGGCTCTCTGCTCAGTAGGGAGCCTGCTTCCCTCTCTCTCTCTCTGCCTGCCTCTCTGCCTACTTGTGATTTCTCTCTGTCAAATAAATAAAATTTAAAAAAAAAACCCTTTATAAGCATTGCACTGAATTACTGCATTATTGCATAAAATGGGAATCTTTTTTAATAGTAAGTTTAGTTCATTCACATTTAATATGATATACTATATTATTTGGTTACATTTCACACTGAGCTTTTGATTTACCCTGTTTTTTTTTTTTTTCCTTGTTGTTGTTGTTGTTACTGTTCCTTCCTTTATTTTTTGTTTATTTAGGAGTTTATTTTTTCCTTAGCTGAATTATTTTTATTTCATTGTTAATCAAATTTTTCTACTGTTTTGCAATTTATACTTTATTTTAATTATTTTATTTCTGCAAACAGGTATGTATATATATATGAATATTCATATAGACAATAAATTCTTCTCTCTCCCTGACTGACCATGACTTACATTATATGTAACTGTTTCATGACATTTTATTTGCATATAATTTTAGTATGATCTAAATTTTATCACTACAGTTTCAGTCAAACAATTTTACACTTACTCACAAATTTATCTAAATACCTATACATAATTCTTTCTTGTAGCTCAGTCCTTTATTTTAATGTTCAAGGTTGCCACACATTATGAACAATCTAGAAAATTCTCTAATGAAACTGTGTAAGAGGTAAATGCTCTCAAGTATATTGTCTGAAAAACTTTTTTATCATGGCCTTTTTTTTAATAGTAGTTTACATAAGTATAACATTATAGGTCAATAGTTATTTTATCTCAAATATTTGATGTTACTATGTCATTGAGTTCTGCCTTCCAATTTTGCTACTGAGAAATGTACCATTATTCTAATATTTGTTTTTTATTTGCGTAATTTGCACTTCTTTTTGTGTGCTTTTCAGATAATCTTTTTGCTTTTCATTGTTTGTAATTTCACTCCATCATGTGTTGGTGTGGATTTTTATCTATTTACCCTGTTTGGGAGTTTTATCCTATCTTTAATCAACTTTCTGGTATTATTTGCCCTTTTCTCCTATCATCTGAATTTTTAAAAATATGAAATATCTCCAGTCTTTATAACTTTGTGTATCTCTCTATCCCTTAATTCACTTACCCTCAGAGGATGTAGCATGACTGACTTACATGATGATAAATTTAGAGAGGTTACCTGCCCATGACTTATCATTGACTTTGTTCTTTTGGGAAGTTACTTACTGTTCTTCCAATCTTCAAGTTTTACCTCACAATATTACCCAGTAAAACACTGACTGTTGATGGTCAGTATCTCTGTTCAATTCTAGAATTTCATTCATAAGTTTATTTGTTTCTCACAATAATATACATTATTTAATATATTATCTACCAATAATAAAAGTGATATTTTTCTTGCATTAATTATATTGTAAAATTGTTTAGGGCCAGATTAAAAAAAATACTGTTATTTATTGGGGAATCCCTTAAAACTCCAATCATACCCATACCTTCAAATAAATATCTTCTCTGTTTTCCCCTATATTTTCTTCTTTGGAATCCTTAAATGACATATGTTAGACATATTTTTCCATAACTATCTCTCTTAACTCCTCTGTCACATTTTCCATATTTTAAATAATAGTATGTACTCCAACTTTCTAATTATCTCTTATATGCAACAACTATAGTTTATGTTATTTACCAGATATATTTACCCCATATATTTACCATACATTTTAATTTCCATGGTTATATTATATATGCATATTTTTATATTATATATACATGTATACTTTTAGTTTCTACTTATTTATTTTAATAAATATATATTTCTGGTATATTTCTTTAAGACTGCTATATTGTTTGACAGTAACTTATTATATTTTTAGATCTTTATTTAATCATTTTGTATATATTGATTTTATATTCAGCTTCTGTTAAAGTTCTTTCATAAAAAGTTTGTGATTACGTTAATTTGCTTGCTGTACTTTCTGACATTCCTTACACTAAAATTGGAAGCTTCCTTGTGTATTTTGTAATTTGGATTGTGAACTCATGTTCTGGTGGATGACCTAAAGCATTCTTGTGTGTTCTCCATCAAGGATGGATCCTTCCGGCAATATTTTCAGTGTGCAAATGATTTTAGGTGTTAACTTTGTTTACTGCCTGTTCACAGATCATACAGAATTTGTAAATTTAAATCCCAAAGCTATCTAATGGTAGATGTATGGCTGTGAATATTAGAGAAGATGATTTTTACCCACCAAATGTAATAAATACATTGCCTGGATATCCTCCCTTTGCTGAACAGTTTTTCAAGTCTCCTCCTTCACTAAGGCACCTTGAGAAAAGTTTTACAGATGAAATCGTATGTCATCTGGTTTTTGTTGCAAACCAAAGAAGGAGTTCTGGGAGTTGAGAAGAGGTAAAGATATGACATGTTTTGTTATATAGCTATTCGGTAATGCATATGTGCTTGTGTATTATACTATTATCTATATATTTGTATATACTTAACATTTCCCATTATCTTAGTATATTTTTTAAAGATTTTATTTGAGAGCAAGAGAGAGCATGAGATGGGAGAAGGTCAGAGAGAGAAGCAGACTCCCCACGGAGCTGGGAGCCAGGTCATGACCTGAACCAAGGCAGTAGGCTTAACCAACTGAGCCACCCAGGCACCCCAGTATATTTTTTAATCCAAAGCCTTGGTTGGCGAGTAGCAGACCCCTTCTGTATCCATGTTCCTCTTCTTTCTTTGAGACCCTGGAAGCACTGGTTTTAGTTACAACTCTAATTTCTAATTTTATGGTGATACCTTAGTTGTGTTTTTTTTTTTAAGATTTTATTTATTTATTTGACAGAGAGAGTGAGAGAGGGAACACGAGCAGGGGGAAGGGCAGAGCGGGAGGGAAAAGCAGACTCTGCTGAGCAAGGAACCCTACCTGGGACTGAATCCTGGAATCATCACCTGATCTGAAGGCAGATGCCCCCTCACCTTATTTATTTTTGAAATCTGCTATAAACTTACAACAATGTTATGATTTATTGCAAGTTTTAGACATTCTGTACCAAAATTTATATTTTTCATATTATTAAATCTGTCTTATGTTTAGAAGTAAAAGAAATAATTTAATTGGGATTATTAGAGAAATAAGGTATCTGTGGGCTAGAGCACCTGTTTGTATACTTTAAGATGATAACTAAACATTCACTTTTTTGGAAATAGGTCTAGGGAGGATTCAAAAAGAAAATGTAAGTAGGAACTGAAAAGTGTTAGTTGTTGGTTTAAGTTTTTATGTTACCACTTAAGTGATACATTTATTCTCACTAATAGCTTTAGATTTATTACTTAATCAAACTTTCACACTTTTTAAAAGATTTTATTTATTTATTCGACAGACAGAGATCACATGTTGGCAGAGAGGCAGGCAGAGACAGGGGAAGCAGGCTCCCTGCTGAGCAGAGAGCCTAATGTGGGGCTCGATCCCAGGACCCTGGGATCATGACCTGAGCTGAAGGCAGAGGCTTAACCCACTGAGCCACCCAGGCGCCCCAAACTTTAACACTTTGAAGATAAGAACATTGAGGACCAGAGTGAATCCCAGAGTAGAGGAGTAACTTATCCATTGTCATACAGCTAGATTGTCTATTTTAAAGACAGAAAAACAATAATAAAGATAGAAAATATATTCTACATACACAGTTCTAAAATACATTTCCAAATCATATTTGCATTACATTCACTTACTGTTTGTTAATAAGGAGAATTTATTCTTCCAGTCTTCTCCATTTATATAATTAATTTATAAATTATATAATTAATATATAAATTATATATTTTATATATATATTATATCTTGAGCAATTACGGTATCATTGTTAATACGTATACTCCTTTCCAAGGTGACCAATTTGAAGGATAAATATATAAATTATATAATTAATATATAAATAATTATCTCCATTTAGATAATTAATATTTCATGGTGATCAGAGGAGATGATAATACATAAATATCAAATAATTGAACTAGATGAATCATGGTTACCTTGATAACTTACTTCACATGACTCTTGGGTTAGTCAAAACTATACAACATGTATTTACATGCATTTTTCTATGGAATATTTTTGAGAATAATCTTAAACTAGGGATTTTTCTAATTCCTGTCTATTTTTTAAATGTGTTATTTGTAGGGTTCAGTGTGTGTGTGTATGGAGAGAGAGAATTGACCCAGTTGTAGGTGATAACAGTTTAAATTTGTGAAATGTATTTCTAAAATTTCAAGGTCCATGGATCAAATTATTTGTATTTCCTGTCACATTACACATTTTAAAAAGATATATATTAAGAATAAAACATTTATGTATAAAAGGTTATTTGTAATTCAGGACAAACAACCTACTTTTGGTGTCACTATTTCAAGCTCTCATGTTAATAAAAGGTTAATTTTGCTTTCAATCAAATGTCACATGCAAACACAAACCACATCAAAATGTGATTATAAAAACATTTTGGATCTGTATTCACAACGGAGCATAATCTTTAGTAAAATGGCTCGCCTCAGGGGTCCTACAGTCCCTGATATAAATGCTGAGGTATATAATTACTCAAGCTGGCTACAGCTTGGTCCTGTTAGATGAATAGGGTGGGAGAAAATATAGAGATAGAACACAACCTCAATTACCCAGTTGCAAAATTAAAGGAATACATTTTCAGAAACAAAAGTTAGCAGCAATAATTTTGAGTTCATATGAAAGTTCAAAACATTTTTAAGAAAGCATTCTTCAGTTAAACAATGAATCAGAAGTTAGGACATACTTTCAGTTTTGGTCTTAAGTAGCTGTGAAATAGGGAAACAAAACCTTCTGGACATTTGTTTAAGACAGAATCAATTGAGAATTGATACAGATTATAAGACCCTTGTTAGCTATGACATTCTATCATTCCGTTATATAATAATGAAATATACAACATATACACGCATACTCTTTATATTTGGGTAAACATATTTTTAGAGTCATATTCATACCTTTATCTAAATAAACAAATTACTTAACCAGCATAAGTTTTAGACACTCAATTTCAGACAGTACTTATATACAACTGCTATTTTTCTTTAAGACATTTAATCCTACTCTTGGAACTACTTTTAGAATGCATTTCTTCAACTCTCCTTTAACCATGTCAAATCTTCATCCTTTGAAATTGAAATTTTATGTATTCCAAGGAATTCACAACATCCATTTTATTTAATAAAACTAGAGAACTAAGTGGGAAACAAGTATGAAAAACAAAAGAGAACAGGAATCTTGAGCAATTACGGTATCACTGTAATACGTATACTCCTTTCCAAGGTGACCAATTTGAAGGAAAACATTCATTTAGAACTACAAGTTTACATTATATGTTAATAAAAAATATACAAGTTTAGGTATATCTTTTTTTAAAAAAGCTTTTATTTATTCATTTGACATACAGAGATCACAAGTAGGCAGAGAGGCAGGCAGAGAAAGACGAAGGGAAGCACGTTCCCTGCTGAGCAGAGAGCCCAAAGCAAGGCTCCATCCCAGGACCTCAAGATCATGACCTGAGTGGAAGGCAGAGGCTTTAACTGAGCCACCCAGGTGCCCCTAGGTATATCTTTTAGATTAAAGCATTTGCCAATGGATATGCATATAAAGACAATGAAGTTTAATTAACATATATTAAATAAAAGGGACAATTGCCTATTTTCACATATGTAGGGACTGAGTTTTTACTTTTAATATCAATATGATAGACATAACAAAAAATTATGCTCTCCAGTAAACTGTCTCAACTCAATATTTCTTGCTTACTGGCCAAGGGGGTTTGTGGATAGAGAATTCAACTATGCATGGTATTGAATTGAAAAACATTTTCCTATCATGTTAAGAATTAAAATGATTTTCCTCTAAGGAATTAGGACATTTTGGAAGAGAGATGGTGACACAGAAATGAAGTAGACATTTGCCTTACATCTCTACTTCTTTCAGGTGTTTACATCAGCTATCTTTGAAAGCGTAGTACCTTCAAGCCAACAACTCAGAGAATTCAGAACCTGTCTGTCACTTTTGTAGATTTTCAAAACTTCTCACCTAAGAGAGAAATAATCTGCTTTAAATGAACGAAATAGGTTGCATGTCAAATTTCCCACTCATCCTATTGAAATTTGAATGCAGTAAAATCAGATATGCTTCTAAATCCATTTGGTTGCCCAGCAGTAGTCTGGCATCAAATAATGTGAGGGTGTTGGGGTGGAGGCAGGAATCAAAGCCACTGAACCTGTATTTCTTGGAATAATAATATTTTTTAATATTCAGAAGATTCAAATGCATAGACTATTTTATATTTAAAAATTTATAAAAGAGAGAGAGAAAAGTAAATATACTGCTCACTTCTAATCATGAAATTTTGGTTTGGGAAATAATAGGTTTTAGAAGAAATTTAAGCCAGGGTGCCTGGATGGCTCAGTCATTAAGCCTCTGCCTTCAGCTCAGGTCATGATCCCAGTGGTATGGGATTGAGCTTCATGTCAGGCTCCCTGATCAGCAGGGGGCCTGCTTCTCCCTCTCCCACTCCTCCTGCTCATGTTCCCCCCTTCGCTGTCTCTCTCTCTCTGTCAAATAAATAGATAAAATCTTTAAAAAAATAAAACAAAAAAATTAAAAGAAATTTAAGCATAGGTGCCCTTTAAAATATGTAAGAATAGCTAAAGCATGTGGTTTGCCTCTGGAACTTTAACTTGATTAAACTCAGTAAAGGGCCATTAACACCATCAGACAACTTCAGAAAAATATTTTTTATTAGCTCTTTCCAGATGACTATAAATGCCAAGAATTCATGAAGATGCATTTGGTTTCTTTTGAAAAAGCTGTTTCAATTCATCTTTGACATGCAGATCAAAACTATTGCTTTCTAGTTATAATAGACAAAACCTGGCTTATGAACAGAATAAATGCATCTTTGGGAACCCTCTTACACTGTTGGTGGGAATGCAAGGTGGTGTAGCCACTTTGGAAAACAGTGTGGGGAGTCCTTAAGAAATTAAAAATAGAGCTACCCTATGACCCTACTGGGGTATTGCACTACTGTGTATTTACCCCAAAGATACAGTGAAAAGTAGTGAAAAGAAGGACGACTTGTACCTCAATATTCATAGCAGCAATGGCAATGGTCGCCAAACTGTGGAAAGAACCAAGATGCCCTTCAACAGACGAATGGATAAAGAAGATATGGCCCATATATACAATGGAGTATTGTGCCTCCATCAGAAAGGATGAATACCCACCTTTTGTATCAACATGGACAGGGCTCAACATAGAAGAGATTATGCTGAGTGAAATAAGTCAAGCAGAGTTAGTCAATTCTCATATGGTTTCACTTACTATGGAGCATAAGGAATAATATGGAGGACATTGGGAGACGGAGAGGGGAATTGAGTTGGGGGAAATCGGAAGGGGAGACGGACCATGAGACACTGTGGGCTCTGAGAAACAAACTGAGGGTTTTGGAGGGGAGGGAGTGGGGGGTTGGGTGAGACTGGCGGTGGTTATTAAAGAGGGCATGTATTGCATGGAGCACTGGGTGTGGTGCATAAACAATGAATTTCGAAACACTAAAAAAAATTAAATTAAATTATTTCTTTTAAAAAAGAACTTCACATGATATGGAATATGTCAATACCTATTTTTCACTACCTTCTGTCTTGAAGTGTTTGTTTAATATGTTTAAGCTGTCATTGATTTCCAAAAACTTACAGGTGACATCAGTTAGCATTTTATTTTAAAAATATATAACTGTCATATTTTACTTAAAGGGGATAACTGCAGTCTATAGAGCACAGAGAGTATGCTGTTTTCCCAAAGTTCTCAAGAGCGATGTAAAAAATAAGGGACATTCATATTTTTGTAATAGCATCAAGGGGATAACTTTTTAAATTTAGAGTAATTATTTTTATGAGAAAAATTTCCTCCAATGGATTACTTTTACTAACAACCCAACTAGAGTACTTGAAATGTAACTACATTAATAAAATATTGATTTATAACAATAAAAATAGAATAACTGTAACTTCTAGAAAACACACCACTATGCCTATAATTCTGTAGCTCTGGAATACATTTTTTAAAAGATTTTATTTATTTATTTATTTATTTGACAGCAATCACAAGTAGGCAGAAAGGCAAGCAGAGAAAGAGGGGGAAGCAGGCTCCTTGCTGGGCAGAGAGCCCAATGTGGGGCTTGATCCCAAGACCCTGAGATCATGACCTGATCTGAAGGCAGTGGCTTAACCCACTGAGCCACCCAGGTGCCCCTGGAATACATTTTTTTAAGAAAATGAAAGCAAGAAATTAACAAGAACAAAAAAAATCTAAATAGCATTTATAATTTATAATTTATAAATCTAAATGACAAACATCAAGGTATATTTTAGAAAAATAGTGGACTTAAATGTAATTTAAAGAGATTTTTATGAATCATTTCATCATTTAAGAAAAAATTGAGCTAGGGGGGCGTGCCTGGGTGGCTCAGTGGGTTAAGGCCTCTGCCTTTGGCTCAGGTCATGATCCCAGGGTTCTGGGATCGAGCCCCGCATCGGGCTCTCCGCTCAGTGGGGAGCCTGCTTCCTCCTCTCTCTCTGCCTGTCTCTCTGCCTACTTGTGAACTCCATCTGTCAAATAAATAAAATCTTTAAAAAAAAATGGCTAAAGGCTTTAAAAAAAAAAAAAAAAAGAAAGAAAAGAAAAAATTGAGCTAGGGCCGCCGGTTAAGCCTCTGCCTTTGGCTCAGGTCATGATCCCAGGGTCCAGGGATCAAGCCCGCATAGGGCTCTCTGCTCAGCAGGGAGCCTGCTTCCCCCCTCTCTGCCTGCCTCTGCCTACTTGTGATATCTCTCTCTGTCACATAAATAAATAAAATCTTTTAAAAAAAGAAAAAAAATTGAGCTAGTCAAATATAAAGGAAAGAGAATAATATTGCCTTTCAGTTTCTTAACCACTATGCTTTTTGCTAGAAGGAAGTGAAGTAACATATTTAATATATTCATGAAAAGAAAATGTGAAATAAGGGCATTATTTTGAGTAAAATAGACTTAATGTAAAATAGTCATGAACCTAGAAGCCCAGAGAACTGTTCCCATGAGTATCTCTTGAGGACCGTCTTAGATAAAGAGCTTCAGATAAACATAATGAGAGGAGAGACATTGACAAGAAGAATAATGGTGAATACAAATTATATTTGCCATTCGATCACAACTAAATGATGGGATAGAATATAGCATGCCACAGTTATATTTTCAGTAAACACGCATCTAGGTCAAATATCAAAATCAAGGTGTGAGGAGCTAATGGGGAAAGCAACTGAAAACCAGAATTAGCTTAATGATTGTCTTATAAATATTTAAAGAGCAAAAGGTATTACTTCAGTTTGGATGATGTAGGAAGAGGCTGGGGTGGGCAGAAGTTACAAAATGTTTAAATAATGCTCTTTGTAGAGGAAGATAATAAATGAGAAAGAAAATTATATAAATGTATTGATATTAATAGAAGAGTAATAATTAGATCAAAAAATAAGAACTTCCTAATGAAAAAAAAGATTTAAAATGGAAGATAAAGAAAATGAAATGTCAGAGAGAATTTATATAATACTAGAGTCTATTTATGTAAGAGATGTGAATATGCATAAACACAGTGAAACACTGAACAGATTAAATATATTAACAAAGTGAAGGGATTCAAACAATTACAAAAAATAAATTTCCAGTTGACAAAGAAAGACCCTACTTTATCCTGTATTTAAAAGATATAAAGACAAAGGTAGGAAGGTTAAAATACAAGTTTAAGCAAAGATGTCCGAGTAAATACAAATATAAAGAGAGCAGGGGGAAAAAAGAGAGAGAGAGAGAGCAGGAGTTACAAACTTGGTACCTGACAAGATATATTTCAGAGTAATAAAGCATTAAAAAATAAGGAGTATCCTTATCCCACTAAGGCTATAGTTCACAATGACAGACATAAATAAAGTAGAGGAAAATGTGTATGTATATGAGAAAAAGACATAGGGAGGCATGGGAGAGGAACAGAGGGAGTAAGGGAGAAGAGAAAAAACAGACATAAAGTAAATGGGATGAAACATTATTAACTCTATTTAAAAATCTAGTCCAAGAGTATCCAAAACTTTTTGTACTTTTTGTTTTTTATTTCCTTGTGTAATTTTGAAATGATTTCAGTTATATCAGAGAAAATTCCCATGTGCTTCTAGCAGGGGGAGAAAAAAGTTACCATTTTGAAATATGACACAGCATTCTATACTTCTGTTCTTAAAAATCTCTGCCTTGGGGCACCTGGGTGGCTCAGTTGGTTAAGCGACTGCCTTCAGCTCAGGTCATGATCCGGGACTCCCGGGATAGAGTCCCACATCGGGCTCCCAGCTCCACGGGGAGTCTGCTTCTCCCTCTGACTTTCTCCTCAATCCTACTATCTCTCGTTCTCTCTCAAATAAATAAAGAAAATCTTTAAAAAAAAATTTCTGCCTTTAGGAGAAATTATTTAACCAGATCTTAACTTGCTGGGCTTTTATCACAGCTTAATCTGACCTGGAGGAAGGGAGATACTAAGCCATAGCCTCCTTTAACCTTTCTGTTCTATCTAAAGTTGGAGGAGGGTAGCTGACATACAGATGGAACTCACATCCGAAAGTAAAGATTCATTAAAAGACTGAAATTTAATCATGGATTGTAGAATATTTTCTCTTCACACTGCTGTATTAGTAATCACCTATTTACAGTTATTCCTTTTATCTGGTACATCATGTCTGGAAAGCTGCTAAAAATTAAAAGATATACTAAAAGGAAACACAGAATACAATTTGAAGACACAGAGCAAGCAGCAGAACCAGACTCAGATATGGCAAGGATGTTAGAGTTATCTGACTGGAAATTTAAAACAACTCTGATACATATGCTGAGGGCGCTAATGGGTAAAGTTGACAACACTCTAGAACAAATGGACATGTAAGCAGGGAGATGAAAATCCTAAGGGGGGAAAAAAGAAATGTTAAAGATCAAAATCATATAATGGAAATGAAGAATGCCTATGATGGGCTTATTAGTAGCTAAGACACAGATAAGGAACAAATCTCTAACCTTGTGGATATCTCCATTGAAACCTCCAAAAAAGAAGAGGAAGGAAGGAAGAAGGAGAAGGAGATTGGGGAAAAAAAAAAATCCCACAGAAAATAATATCAAAAAACTTTCAGAGAGCTACAAAAGATGTAAAATATGCATAATGGAAATGTCAGAAGGAGAAAGAAAGGAACAGAAGAACTACTTGAAAGAATAGTAACATAATTTTCCCAAATTATAGTCAGACAATAAACCACAAATACAAGAAGCTCAGAAAACATGATGAAGGATGCCCCTTCTCTCCTAAAAATCAAAAACCAAAGCCAAACAAACAAAAACTATAGCTGGGCATATCACTTCCAGAATACAAAATATCAAAGATAAAGAAAAACCCCTGCAAGAAACTGAGGGGGAAAATTACTTATAGAGGAGCAAGATAAGAATTACACCTGAATCCTCTTCAGAAATTATGTAAGTAAGAAGAGTGAAGTGAAATATTTAAAGTGTTGAGAGAGTTCTGTACCTTGAAAAAATATTTTATTCTTATCTGTGCTTATGTATAAGTGAAATGAATGACAGTAACAATATAAGAGGAGGGAGAAATTGGGATTATATTATAAGGTGCTTGCACTACCTGAGAAGCAATAGTGTTATTTATAAGTAGATGTGGGTTTGTTATAAATGCATACTGTAAACTCTAGGTCAACCACTAAAAAAAGTTAAAAAAAAAAAAGAGGTATAAATGATACAGGAGAAAAGCTAGAATGGAAATAAAGGAGAGAAACTAGAATCATATAAAATGCTCAGTTAATACCACAAAAGGTAGAAAAATGTAGAAGAAAAAAATAGGAACAAAAAACAGAGGCAATGGCAACAAACAAAGTAATAAATGTGGTAAATATTAATCCAAATATATCAATTGCTATTTTTTTAAGATTTTATTTTTTAATTTGACAGAGAGAGAAAGAGAGGTCACAAATAGGCAGAGAGAGGGGGAAGCAGGCTCCCTGCTGACCAGAGAGCCCAATGCGGGACTCGATCCCAGGACCCTGAGATCATGACCTGAGCTGAAGGCAGAGGCTTTAAACCCATTGAGCCACCCAGGCACCCCTCAATTGCCATTTTTAATGTCAATGTCTAAATGTACCAATTAAAAGTCAGAGATCGTCAGAGTGGAGCAAAACATGAAACCAAATTATATACTGTGCTCAATAGACTCACTTTATAGGTGAGGAAACATATAAATTAAAAGTAAATGGATGAGGGGCGCCTGGGTGGCTCAGTTGGTAAAGCAACTGGCTTCAGCTCAGGTCACGATCCCGGAGTCTGGGGATTGAGTCCCACATCAGGCTCCCAGCTCCATGGGGAGTCTGCTTCTCCTTCTGACCTCCCCTCTCATGCTGTCTCAACTCTGTCTCTCTCTCTCAAACAAATAAATAAAATCTTTTTTAAAAAAAAGTAAATGGATGAGGAAAAATATATCAGGATAACACTAATTGTCCAAAACTAAGTTGGTGTAGCTATTGTAATAATGAATGGAACAGACTTCAGAGCAAATCAAATTATAAGGGATAAAGAAGAGCATTACATAATGATAAATAGGTCAACTCTCCAAGAATTAACAATTCTTAACATGAATGCTTAACAACACTGTGTGAACATACATGAGCAAAGTCAGATAGAACTACAAAGAGAAATAGATAAAGCCATTGTTATACTTCAGTACTTCACTCCTTTATGAGAAATGGACAGATTCAGTAGGCAGAAAATTAGTAAGAAAATAGTTCAATTCAACAGCACCATCAATCAACCGGATAAAATGAACATCTATAGACTACTTTATCCACAATTGTAGAATACATCTTTCTTCGCAAGGTCCACAAAATATTCATCAAAATAGACCATATTCTGAACCATAAAAAACACCTTAAAATTTAAAAGGATGGAAATAATAAAATTTATTCTGTCAAATTACAATGGAATTAAACTAAGAATAAATAATGGATAGTTGGGAAATCCTCAAATTATATGAAGATTAAAGAGTACACTTTTTTAAAAAGATTTTATTTATACATTTGTCTGAACAGAAGCAGGGAGAGCAACAGGCAGAGCAGGCAGAGGGAGAAGCAGACTCCCCACTTAGCAAGAAGCCTGATGTGGGGCCCAATCCCAGGACCCTGGGTCATGACCTGAGCCAAAGGCAGCTGCTTAACCAACTGAGCTATCCAGGCAGGCATCCCTAAACATTACACTTCTAAATTACATATGGGTGCAAGTAGAAATCTCAAGAGGAATCTTACAATATCTTAAACTAAGTGAAAATGAAAATGCAACATACGAAAATTTGTGGAATTCAACAAAAGCAGTGCTTAGAAGGAAATTTATATCATTGAATGCATATATTAGAAATAAGAAAGATCTAAAACTGGTCATCTAAACTTAAGGAATTTTTTAAAAAGTTAATAAAATCTAAATAAAACAGAAGAGAAGAAATAATAAAAATTAAAATGGCATGCCTGGATGGCTCAGTCAGATAAGCATCCAATTCACCATCTCAGCTCAGGTCTTGATCTCAGGGTTGTAAGTTCAAGCCTCTCCCTACATTGGGCTCCACAGTGGGTGTGGAGCCTAATAAAAAAATTAGAATAGAAATCAATGAAATTGAAAACAGGGTATCAATTCAGACAATAAATAAAAACAAAAGCAGTCTCTGAAAATATCCATAAAACTGATAAGCTTCTAGCTAGAGAAGATAAAGATAAGATAAAATTGAGGGCAAAAAAAAAAAAAAACATTGAGGGCAAAATTTACTACTATCAGAAATGAAAGAGGAGAGTTATTACAGATACCATGGGCACTGGAAGAATAAAAAAGTAATATTATGAACAACTCTATGCTCAAAAAACTAATAACAAATAGATCAATTCCTTGAAAGACATAATCTGTCAGAATTCTCACAAGAAGATATAGGCAAACTGATTATGCCCATATCTATTAAAGAAATTGAAGCAATAATCCATAACCATTCAGCCTCATATGGGTTCACTGGTGAATTATACCAAACTTTTAAGAAAGAAATTACGCCAATTCTCTACAATCTCTTCCTAAAGATTAAAAAAGAAGGAAAATTTTCCAACTCATTTCATGGGATAAATACTACCCTAATATCAAAATCTGACAAACATTACAAGAACAGAAAAGTATAGACCATTATTTCTCATTTATATGGATGCAAAAGTCCTCAGCAAAATATTAGCAAGTTAAATCCAACAATGTATAAAAAGGATTATATATCATAACCAAATATGATTTACCCCAGGTATACAAAGATGGTTCAACATTCAAAAATCAGTTTTATGTCATCCATCAATTCAATAGCTTGAATTAAAGTCACTTAATTTTATCAATAGACTCAGAAAAAAGTATGTGACAAAATCAAACAACCCCTCCATGATAAAAACTTCCAGTAAACTAGGAATAGTGGGGAAATTCCTCAACTTGATTAAAAAAAATCCACAAAAGAAAGAACAACAACAACAACAACAACAACAAAAACCCTACATCAGACATACTCATTGGTGAGAAACGTGAAGCTTTCTAACTAAAAACAGAAACAAGGCAAACATGACATCTCTCACCAGAGCTTTTCAACATGATACAGAAGGTCAAAAAATGTGTGATTATATAGAAGGCCTACCTAACATAGTAAAATAATGTTATTCTTATACTTTATAATGTTTGAGATTGATGGGATATCATTTTAATTTGACACTTAAGAGAATGTGATTGTAAACAGTCTCACAAGTTTAAAAGGATCTGATTTAGTAAACTGGTATGTTTAGAATGGGCTTGCAAAAGAATTTACGTCCTAAGGGAGATTTGTCATTACTGCTGTAAAGCTGGCTTTGCTTTGTTTAGTGAGTGAAACGCTTGAACAATTTTGATCTATTGAATCAAATTTGTGATGATGGTTTAAAAAGTTTAGGAGAAATTACTTAATGAAGCTTGAATATGTTTGGGAAATATTTACAGAAGTTTAATCTGTCAAAATTATAAACAAATTGAGTATTAATAACAAGAAGTGAAGGTAGATATTTTTGAAATTTTAACACCAAGTATACTTGATTTGTAAATAAAGATTTATAAGTAGAGCTTAAAGGCTCTGACAAGCTTCACTGTTGATTTCAAGTTTAATACACTGAATACGATTTTTTTAAAAAAGAAAAGGAAATAAAAGTTATACAGATTAGGAATGAAAAAAAAAGTATTTGTTTACAGATGACATAATCATGGATATAGAAAGCCTATAAAAGAATCAAGAAAAAAACTCCTGAAACTAATAAGTAATTATTTTAAGGTTGCAGGATACCAAAATCAATCATTCCTTTTTATACTAGCAATGAACAACTAGAATTTGAAACTAAAACCATGCTGCAATTTACCTTACCACCCATATATGAAACAATTTTAAATCTAAAAAGAAAAAAAATCAAGATCTATATGAGTAAAACTACAAAATTTTGATGAGAAAAAACAAATAAATAAATAAATGGAAAGGTGAGATTTTTCATGTTGTAATTAGGAAGACAATATTGTTAGATGTCAGTTCTTTTCAACTTGACCTATAGATTCAATCCCAATAAGGGCTACGTGGGTCGCTTAGGTTCAGGTCATGATCTCAGGTTCCTGGGAGGGAGCCCCACATTGGGCACCCTGCTCAGCAAGAAGTCTGCTCCTCCTTCTCCCTCTAACCTTCCCCCTTGCTTGTGGTCTTACTCTCTCTCTCTTTCTCTCTCTCAACTGAATAAAAAAAAAAAAAAAAAAAAACTTTAAAAAAAAAAAAGCATTCCCAGTAAAATCCAAGGAAATTATTTTGTGGATATCAGCAAAATGATTCTAAGTTTTATATGTACAAGCAAAAGATTCAGAATAGCTAACACAATAATGAAAAGAAGAACAAAGTTGAGATCAACTTTATTTGGCTTCAAGACTTACTATAAAACTGCATTAATCAAGACACTATGATATTGGCAAAAGAATAGACAAATAGATGTATGGAACAGACTATAAAGCTCAAAGTCCCACCCATGTTAATATAGCCAACTAATCTGTGTTTTGTTTTTAAGTAGGCTCCACACCCAATGTGGGGCTTGAACTCAGAACCCTAAGATTAAGAGTTGCATGCTTTACCAACAAAGCCACCCAGGCACCCCAATATAGCCAATTAGTCTCGAAAAAGGAACAAAGGCAACACCATGCAGCAAAGACAGTGTTTTTAATAAATAGTGCTGTAACTGACACCCACATGCAAAAACAATGAATCTAGACATATAATTTGTACTCTTCTAAATTAATTCAAAATGGATTACATATCTACTATAAAATTTTTAGATAGAAGTGAATAGAAGTAAATCTAGATGACTTTAGGTTCAGCAATATTTTTTTTTAGATACAACACCACAGGCATAATCAATAAAAGAAAGAACAACTGACAGTGTGGACCACATTAAAATTTTAAAAAGTATGCTCTAGGAAAGATATTGTCAGGGCACCCAGGTGGCTCAGTCATTTGAGCAACCGACTCTTGATCTCAGCTCAGGTCTTGATCTCAGTGTGGTGAGTTCAACCCCCACACTGGGCTCCATGCTGAGTGTAAGTCTAAAAAAAAAAAAAAGAATAAATAAAAATGAAAATAAAAGTAAAAAGTAAAAAAGATACTGCCGAGAAAATGTAAAGAAAAGCCACAGACTCAGAGAAAATATTTACAAAATACATACCTGATAAAATAGGTAAAATATACGAGAGGAACTCTTAAAACTCAGCAATAAGAAAACAAGCTGACAAAAATAGGAGCTAACCAAAGCTCCTAACAATCACCTCACTGAAGAAGATGTACAATTGTATGTAAAGATATGTAAAGATGCTCCTCATCATGTATCATCAGGGAAATGCGAACCTAAACAACAATGAGACGAGACATTACTACATGCCTATTAGAATGGCCAAAATTTGGAGCACTGACAATACCAAATGCTGGTTAGGATGTGCAGGAACAGGAAGCCATGTTAACATAGCCATAACCCATGTTAATAATTAACAGGAATTTTGCATTTGGTGAAAATGCAAAATGGTACATCTACTTCAGAAGATAGTTTATGGTTTCTTATAAACTAAACACACTTTTACCATAAGATCCAGTTATTGTATTCCTGTTATTTACTCAAAACCTGAAAATTTATTTTCACACAAAACCTACAAACAGAGGTCTATAAACATAGACTTAGCTTTATTCCTAATAAAATAAAGCTAATTCCAGCTTTATTCCTAATAAAATAAAGCTAAGCATAGCTTTATTCCCAATAAAAAATAGAAACCAGGAAGGATTTCAGTAGATAAATGGATAAACTCTTGCTTATCCAGAAAATGGAATATTATTCAGTTCCAATAAAGATGAGCTATTGAGCCATAAGATGTGGAGGAGTCCTAAATACAATTGACTAGTGAAAGAAGACTATCCAAAACGTTTACACAGTGTATGATTCTGTAGGACATTCTGGAAAACACAAAACTATGGAAACAGTAAAAAAAAAAAAAATCAATCAATCAATGATTGCTAAGGGCTGGGGTGAGGATGGGATGAATATGCAGAGTATGAATTTTTAGGGTAGTGAAACTACTCTGAATGATACTAACATGGTGAATGTATGTCATTATATTTTCATTATATATGGTTCAGATCCATAGAATGTACAACTCTAAGAATTATCTCTAACATAAACCATTACTTTGGTAATAATGATGTGTCAGTATCAGTATGTCCTTTGTAACCAATGTACCAGTCTGGTAGGGAATGTTAATAATGGGAACACCTATGTCTGTGTATGATGGAGGATATATCTCCCATGCATTTTTGCTGTGAATCTAAAATGGCTCTAATAAATAATGTCTATTAATAAAAATATAATTTAAAATATGACTTATCTAAATAACACCTTTCTCCCATTGTTTTATCCTCATCCTCTCAGCTAGGTCTGTCCCTTGACCATGCACTAGTGGGATCCATAAGTTTCTTCTTTATCAGATATGGAAAAGTTTAGTCAATGTCAGTCTGTTCCACTTCAGAAAACTCAACTGATATAATGTGTGGCATTACAGTTTATCCAAATTGTTATTTCATTCAAAAGAAGCTGTAATGTTATGATGGAAACAGGGCCAAGCTGGGTTGCCAAAGCAGAGCACAAACACATCTGTTTTGGTATAACTATGGTGTGACTCACAATATCCAACTGCACTTAACATCATTAGAGAAAAGCAGCTTGGACAATAAATAAGGTTCTTTTTTAAGGTAGCAAGTTAGAGTAAGAACATCAACTGGATTTTTGCTTTTTAGGTGATAACTTTTGACTTTGAATTTTTACTCCATTTTCCATGTCCAATTCACAGAAGACTATGTCCCATGGCCTGCAATCAGACTCAATACAAGTTACACAAGCTAAAACATGAAAATATTAGAATTGTTTTATGTTTTTTAAATAAAAACAAATAAATAAAAAGACCTTTTCAGAAGACCAAATACAAACATTCTAAATGTATCTTATTTGAAAATGTTACAAACATGCATTTTCATCTCTAGTAAAATATACATTTCCAGGGGCACCTGGGTGGCTCAGTTGGTTGGATGACTGCCTTCGGCTCAGGTCATGATCCTGGAGTCCCGGGATCGAGTCCCACATCAGGCTCCCTGCTTGGCAGGGAGTCTGCTTCTCCCTCTGACCACACTCCTCTCATGATCTCTCTCTCTCTCAAATAAATAAATAAAATCTTTAAAATATATATACATATATATATTTCCATATCCTGGAGAACTTATAATTTTCTATGAGAGCATACTGTCATATAGGTTATGTTCTTTTATATTTTTATGCATCTTATTATTAAAAACTTTGAGGCCTAAACTTGCTTGATTTAGAATAAAGGGGTGAATATTACCTATTTAACTAACTAATTAAAACATCTGAGAGTCCAATGTGATAAAAATAGTAATTTCACACCATGAAGACCATAGAAATACTACTAAACATTTAAAAACTTTGGAAGTGGTAACATAAATAAGTGCTTAAGTGTTCAACACTAAATTATTTTATTATTTTCTTTTTTAGAGAGAGAGAGCAAAAATTAGCAAACACCAGCAAGGGAGGGACAGAAGGAGAGGGAGAGAAAATCTTAAACAGGTTGCACGCTCAGCATGGAGCCTGATATGGCGCTTGATCTCAAGAACCTGAGATCATGACATGAGCCAAAAATCAAAACTGGGATGCTTAACAGACTGAGCTATGCAGGCATCACGATACTGAATTATTTTAATGTGTTAATAAAATAGGCCATCTCAAGACATTTTTGCCAGGTGGGATATTAATTATTACATTAATTAATTATTTTATTCATCAATTTTTTTTAGTCTGGAATGTATATTTTAGTTATTCTGGAAGTGGACATTTCAGCAAATCTCTAAAAGAAAATGATAAAACTGAAAAAATAATGTCAAAATAATTTAGTTCTTATTCTTAAAACTGACCAAAAGCTTAAAACTGATCAAGATGCATTTATTCAAGGAAATTTGGTGAACTTCCATAAAAATATTTGGGATTTGTCATGTTTTATCTGAAGTTTGTTTTGTTTTGTTTTGTTTTTCAATTCAAAAAAAAAAAAATTGAGCCCCTATGAGATGGGACATGGTTAAGAGACAGCCCTTCACTGTGTAAGTATTACTCCTGCCACTCTGTTTATCTTCAGCTGGTATATATTATGTCTTACTAGTCCTTTACAATTAGTCAGTATCCTATAGTGGAATGGGAGCTTTGTTCAGGATCTCCTAATCTTCTTATGAAGTTGTGGTTAGAAGAGTGATATTCACAACTAATAGAAAATATGCTTCATTTTTAAAAAGTACTGAGATGGACTCATTGCATCCCACAGAGGTGCCTGGCTCATCTGGTCTTCTAGTCATGGGCTCTTCTGAATGAGCTGCAGTGACCCCTTCCATGGCTTTAGTGATTGCTTCCTCAAAGCTATGAGTGTTTGATTCCACCTCAGTAGATGATCTGAAAGCTTGTATGTCTGCAAAATGCACATCCATGGTCAATTCTACATGACTAATGGAGACTACATTAGTGGGAGACTCCAGGCAGTGGGGGACTCCGAGGGGCAGTGGACTCCAGGGGATCTGGGTGACAGTGGACTTCAGGTCAGTGGTGGACTCTGGGTTGTGGTAGACTCCCAAGTCAGCAGGGGACTCCAGGGTGGCAGTGGACTCTGCAGTGGTGGATGACTCCAGGTGGGCAGGGAACTCTGTGGTGGCCAACTCAAGGTCTGCAGTGGACTCTAGTTCAGCAGTCAACTCAAGGGCATCAATCAACTCAAGTTCATTAATCAACTCAAGGCCAATGATCAAGTCTAAGTCAGTAATGAATTATTATGAGGTAAGCCACAGCTAGGGAGAATGAGGCTGTGAGTACCAGGGTCTTCCTGAGCATCATGTGGTCAGAGAATACAGAGGGTTGGTGAGATAAAGAGGAATATGGCAGACTCTGAGTGTTGCTTCAAGCTTTTCTTAAGTCCCCATCCAGCTCCATGTGGCCCAATCTTACCAGGGTAGGAAAGTCATGGGTAGGTAGCCTCACTTCAGGAGACAGAGGTCTTGATACCAAGGGAAATATGGGGGATGGGACATAACCAGTGGTGTTAGCAAAAGCTCTCATCAATCCATTGACAAACAGCAGGGAAAGCCAAGCAACAGTCTAGTTGAAAAGATAAGGCAATCTGGGGATAAAACAACCATAATTGTCTTTGAGAAACTCCCAGCATCCCTGGCTGTCTAGAAGGCTGTGCATCTTAGAAGAGACAGCAGAGAGCTGCAGCTAACTGAAATTCTTCAGCTGAGCAGGGCAACTAACACATGCAGAAAATAAAAGCTAAGATATGCTATAAAGTGCCACAACACTGAATGTGTTTCTTTTTTTTTTTTTAATTTTTATTTATTTATTTGACAGACAGAGACCACAAGTAGACAGAGAGGCAGGCAGAGAGATGAAGGGAAGCAGGCTCCCTGCTGAGCAGAGAGCCCGATGCGGGGCTCGATCCCAGGACTCTGGAATCATGACCTGAGCTGAAGGCAGAGGCCTTAACCACTGAGCCACCCAGGTGCCCCTTGAATGTGTTTCTTAATCTCCTATACTGATCTGATATCTGCAAAGTGTCACTAAATAATATATGCTTAAGCACAACCTCTGATGAATCCCTAAACAAGGCTGATTTACAGGTAACCCCTAGGAAGCTCACAGAAAAGAAGGAAAGGAAAGGAAAGGAAAAGAGAGGAGAGGGGAGGGGAGGGGAGGGGAGGGGAGGAGGGGGCGAAGGAAAAAAAAGAGAGGGAGGGAGAGAGAAAAGGGAGGAAGGAAAGAAGGAAGGAAGGAAGGGAGGAAGGGAGGGAGGAAGACAGATGGGGCACGTGAGTGGCTCAGTTGGGTCTGCCTTCAGCTGAGGACCTGGGATCAAGTGCCTCTTCAGGCTGCCTGCTCAGAGGGGTTTCTGCTTCTCCCTCTCTGACTCTACCTCTGCACTTGTGCATGCTCTCTCCCTCTCTCTGAAATAAATAAATAAATAAATAAAATCTTTAAAAAGAAAGAGAATGAAAGTAAGAGAAGAGAGAGGGAGGGAAGAAGGAAACAAGAAAAGAAAAGAAAAATAGAAAAAAATCATAATATAGAGGACATGACAAACTAAAGTAGCAACAGTATAGTACATAAAATAGAATATAAAATTTCCAGTCTCCAGAAATAAGTAAATAAAACAAAACATTCATAGAATCACAAGAGTGAGACCCAAAGAAGAAGAAAGAAAAGAAAGAAGAAGAAGAAGAAGAAGAAGAAGAAGAAGAAGAAGAAGAAGAA
>ML103179.1:0-11735 GCA_003697995.1 Taxidea taxus jeffersonii
TTTTTTTTACACTGTTCTAAAAATAGGGGTTTGGCTTAAATCCACCAGTTGGTGTTTTGATTTTTAAATTATGTGCAAAAAAAATCATGCTTAACCTAATGAGTACTGGTAATTCAGAGAGATTACAATTTTGATCTCAAGGTTCCAAAACATTCATTCTTTTAGAATCTGGGGAAAGGTGAATGGAGATAAAAGGAAGGTTGGTGATAATGATGTGGAAAGCTTAAACTCCAATTTGAAAGCAAAAGGCCAGTAGACATCCCTAAAGTAAGTAATATTTTAAAAGTTTTCTTGGAGGGGAGGCAGGTGATGGAGGGAGCTATAATTCAATAGTTCGCACAAAATAAATGGAAGAGACTGGTGAGTTTTGACTTACATCTTTCCTGATGTCATTTTTGGAACCAACCTTCATGCACACAAAACTAGAAATAATTCCTAACAGGGACCCTTAAAAGCACAAAGTTTTCTGAGTGTTGGGTGGTCCAAGATGTGGTCTTAGGGATAAGAGTTTTAAAAGCTCCCTCATTAGATGCCAATCATAATGTATTTTAAGAAAAATGTGCTATTATTGCATCTTAATTAATGAAGATTAATTTCATCATAAATGAAATGGGGCTAATCTTAAAATAAGGCTTTCAAAGGACAGGAGTGAGGTGAGTGAGGACTGCTGTAAAACCCAAGTATGAATGCTGTCTGCTTCTGGAAAGACTGAAGCACCTTCAACAATTGATTTTGCTTGTGAATTTTGGCAACACAGTTTTCAGCTAATCTCCAGAGTACAAAGATTTGGAATTTCGTGTGTGTGGGTAGCATCATGTGTGACCCATGAAAGCCACCACCTCTTCTCCCCCTCTCCCCGGAACAAACACCCACAAACCGAAGGGGATGCTCTGAAGGTTAAACTGGCTAGTTCAATTGTCCAGGAATGTACGCTATGCAAACAATGTTGGCTCCCTATGCCAAGGCAGAGATACCAGGGGACTTGAGGCTGCTGGCCAGGAGGAGAAGGGTAGTGAGGCATAGTTCTGTTCACTGGGGCAGAATGGGAACCCACAGAGAGCGGCTGCAGTGTTTCACTCTCCTAATCTGCAAAAGACAAATAGTTACAGAACTTGCTATATTAAAACCAGAGACTGTTAGTCTGAGGAGGGCAGGGGAAGGCCAGCAGGAATGAAGAGCCTTCCTTTTAGGGAAAAAAAGGCGGGGTGGGAGGGGTTGGGGGAATGGGGAGAGATCTGCAAAGTGGACTACAATTTACTTTTTAAAGGATTCTTCTGTTTGCAAAATGGTTCTTTTGAAGAGGGGAAGTCCTGGGTATTTAGGAGTTTGGTTAAAGATCAACAGAGAAATCCGTGGCTTTTTCAGATGCTCCTGGCAGAGAAAGAAACGAGTGTCAGGAGGCAGGCTGCCAATCAAAGATCAGTCGCCTGATAGGAAAGTCAGAGCAGCCTAGCAAGGGTACCTTAGGCTTCTGGGAAGATGCAGTTTACTTTTCAAATATCTCCTTTATGCACTTTTTTCTTCTTTGGAGAAATACAAGGGATATGGGATCTTCAATGGAGGCAGCAAGAAGGGGGCAGGAAGCAGAATGGGGTAGAGGAGGGGGGGCGGCATCTCTCCCTGGGGTGTTGGGTGTTTCCCTTGCACCCTCTTAGGGTTCCTGAAATAATTAATATGCGCTGCCATTCTTGTTTTTCCAGTGGTGATTTCATCCAGTCTTTGTAGAAACTCAGCATTAAATGTCAGGGTTTTGTCTTCTGGAAGGCAAAACTCCCCTCCAAACAGAGTTCTGCATACCCCTGAGAGCACGTGGGATCTGAAACGTTTGCAGAGTGCTAATCATTAACACACTGCGTTTGAAGGCAGGAGAGCCTCTTTCTCTGCTGACTATCTTTTTTCCTTCTATTGGGTCCTGCCCTGTCCTAGTTTACTTTCTGTTTCTCCCACTCATTTCCATGCATCCGTCTGTAACGCAGGCACGCGAAGTCCCGAAGAGCCTCTCCCTCTCTGCTGGCCAGCTCAACACTTTGCTCACTAACCCTTTTTCAAAATAAATTCATCTCTGACTTATTTTTCCAATGCCTCTCCCTCTTCTCACCCTCCACCCCCAAACCCCGGGAGTGTGTGTGTGTGTGCGCACATGCGTGGCGGGGGGGGGGGCGGCTCTTCTCCTTCCCAAGTAACACAGGATAAGGAAGGAGAAGTAAGATCTGTAAGAAAATGTAAATAAAAATGCCTCGGAGAAAAGAAGAGCTAGTAATTAAAATGTGGAGGCAGCCTGACCTGGGTCTGCTTCCTGACTTTGTCCTTGCCTAGCAGTGAGGCTTTGGACAGCTCACTTAACTTCCCTAAAAACCTCAGCTGCCTGGTCTGCCAAATGGGGAGAAAAATGTAACAACTCCTCCAGGGCTCTAAGGAATTAAACCAGATGAACCATATGAACTATATGCTGCGTTCCCAGGGCCTGGAGCAGAGTAAACACTGGACCAATGTGTGTTTTGTTATCATCACTAAGACTATTATTGTAATATAAACTCTTTGGCTAGGAATGTCACCTCCCCTCTGTCCCCAAGTGCCCAAGGAGTAACAAGGACTCAGTGCTTCTAAAAACTACAGATTGGTACCACAAGGAAGGCCCGGATGCAATTTCTGGCTGATCATAGGCCCTGAGAAGCACTGCTCAGAGGCAATGCACAGCATAGGGCTATTTTTAGGCCTTTTCCATCACAGCACAGTGGTTGCTCTGGAGGCCTTACCTGGCCGCCCAGCCTTGGCCACATCCTCTCCCCACAGGCTCTCAGCCTTCCCAGAAGGACACAGCACGGCCACAGACTCAGGAATTTACTGCCCACTTGCTGTGCCCTGCGCCCCTTCTCACTTTTGGTCCGTCTTGAGAACAATGACAAGCAATAGCTTCTCACGAAGAAGGCAAGGGCTCTGCCTGCTGTGAGTCACCCGCTAAGGCCTGTCCCCACTGTAGACTCTCCCAGAAAGTGACACAAAACACACACAGTCAGGTTCCACATCTCAGAAAGGCTGATTCACCAGGGCGTCTTCAGAGCTGGAACTGTGGGGATGGGAGGTTCACCGCAGCCTAGCCTGCCAAGAGCCTAGCCTCCAAAAAGAAAAAAAGGAAGAAGAAGAAAGAAAGAAAGAAAAGAAAAGACAGAAAAGAAAGAATGTCTGAACCTTCCCTAATAAGGTAATGCCACATGCCATCTGTGGTTTCCAATTGCCCAGCACGCTGGGATCGTATGACACTCACTGCGGGCTTGGCTTGGAGCTTGTATGAGGCTCTCCAGGAAGATGAGAAAGTCTCTGGGGTGCCCCTGGGGATTACAAATGAAGGGGGAACAGCTCTGCTGGTGGCACCCCCACCCCCCTGATTAGCCATACTTCCTGCTGCCCCCTGCTGGCCTCTGGTTTTGCAGCTGCAGGCGCCAGAGAGCTGGGGGGGGGGGGGGGGCTTTGCAGGCCAGCTCTTTCTCTCTCTGAGAGGTACAAGCTTCCTGAGGGCAGAAATGCTCCTTGAAGGCTTTTGTCTCTCACTGCTACGCTTATCACAGGGTAAGCCACCCAGCGGTTACTCGGTAAATGCTTGATAATGGAACAGTGCTGATAATTTTACAGATCAGTAGGTGATCACTTTTTGCCCTTAGCCCTCCAACTTATAAACCAGCAGGATTTCAAGAGCTGGCTTCAAAGAAGGTTCTTAGGGAGCATACTTTCCCCAGAAACAGTGGTGTAGCTAGGGGGTTAGGCTTCCAGGCCCACTCATTTCTCAGAATATCCTGTCCATATTTATACACCCTCTCATTGAGCCGGACTCACATCAGACCGACAGATCATGTGCAGAAGAGACTTCAGCTCCTTCCATTTACTTCAATGATTCATTTTAGTTACAGCATCAGTGATTTGCACAGATTTCTTCCCACGTCTTCTGGGATACATCTCCCTATTTTAGGACATTTTACATGGGTAATGATACGTAGGTAAGTATCTCACATCAGATACTTTAAAAAGAGCATTTAGACAGGTATTTTTGTTCATCATTTAACAAAAGATATGTGTACTTTTGTTTTTCCTTCTGTATTAAAAAATACAAGCTTTTCAACAGTCTGTAACTACAATTATTATTTGGGCCACCCAGGACTTTTCCAAACATTTTATACACACGTGTGCACACTCGCACACACCTGTGTATATCCATTCATATTTACCTATTTCCAAAAAAGATTTGTAAAAATTCCAGCCTCCGTGACTGGCCATTTGTATTCTTGTTACACACACACATACACACACACATGCACGCACGCACGCACTGGCCATTTGTATTTTTGTTACACACACACACACATGCATTAAAATATTTATTTGCCACTAAATAAGCCAATGATACTAGCCTTTAAAGTAAAAACTACAGTTGTTCAAAAGTAAGGCAGAGTCTGTAAGAGACTTTCTTGCGGGTGCACAGGGAGAATGCTTCATAGTTTACCTCCAGGAATAATGCTATATGTACAGAGAAAAGTCTTCTGTGCTTCGGAGAGAAGGACAAACACCATCAGCTGCCTGGCCCGGGGTGAGGACAGTCTGTGGCCTCAGTGGCCAGTATCCTTCAGAGCCCGCGATGTGGCAGCTCCAGGGAAGCATCAGTTACCGCCCAGGGCAGGGCCTTCCAGCAGGTCAGAGCTGCTGTGTCTGGGACCACGAGTATAAAAGTTCACATGCACCCAACTACTACTTGCTGTTGCACCTGCTCCCTTTACTAGCTCCCTGGACACTTAGGTCAACTGAACGGCCTTACGCTGGCCCTTGTTCCCCATTCAAAAGCATCCCTCAAAAGATAAGCCTACATATTTTCCACATGAAAAGCTAGATACCTCTTGTATCTCTAAGGCTGACAGAAAGCATTAACCTGTGGACGACTCTAGAAGTGGGAAAACCAGAACAGCACACAGGACCGTCTCATGAACGTAATGTGCTCAACACATGTACTCAATGTGCCTCACTCCATCTTCTGGAGCTTACTGCCCTTCTAACCCAAATCAGCACCTAGCGCAGCAAAACTGAGATGTCAGGTTAATGACCGTGAAGCATGACAAGTACCAGTGCATTTGTATCACAGCTGTCCTTCAACAAGTTATTGCCCAGATATAAGTAACTGCCATTTCTTCTCCACCCCACTGCACAGCACCTGGGAGGAACTCATTATGGCCCGTCCTTGAGTGATTGAGCTGACCCTTTAATGGGAAGCTCTGAATAATGGAACATTCTTGTCCACAGCCCCTTTCTCCTATCAGCTCTTATGGAGAACCTCCCATCATTGGGAGAAATACAATTTAATCAACATTGCAATTAATTACTAATTCACCTTTTCCTTAGCATTTCAGGATGTTGCACTGATTCTAGTTCTGATCAGGGACAAGAGGACAGCTGTCTAGCTGTAGCAGATATAAAAGACTGGCTCGATGTACTTAGGTCCTCATGGACAACTTTGAAGTATGAATACTTACTTTCAAAAATGTCACACATGAACAGAGCACTTTTGTCTCTTAGAAATGCAAAGGGCCCAGGGGTGGGGTGCATAAGTTTTATGTAGTCAGATCCCAGTTATTTGAGCTGTTACTCTAATTTAAGGACGACAGATGTGAGGCACGTATGCTGCCTCTTCCCCCTCCTGTGCCTGCGGCAGACATCACTAATGGATCACAGTGTTCTTTCTTGTTGGGCCCAGACATGAGTTAATTAACAGCACTTTTCAACACCAGGGTTCTAATCAACTGTAGGCGGTGCATATGTTGAAAACAATTAGCTACTCCTGTTCTGATTTCAAACACCTTAATTTATGTAAATGTATGCAACTGACAGTTGACTAAGGTATCGTTACTTTCCTAGCAATGTTCTCTTTATTCTCAGCTGGTCCCTTCACTAATCTAGCTACAAATAATATTAGCTATCACCCCTTGCCTTTACCATGTGCCAGATACCCCTTATGTCCCCCTATGTCCTTACAAACATCCCAAAGCAGAGATGGGTAGTGTAAATCTGATCTGTATTATAGCTTCTAGCAACTTTCTCCCGTGACTCCCAGGCTGAATTAGTGGCCTCTTTTTGGTGTACTCCAGTGCCACCACTGCACTAACCTCATTGCACTACAATGGCAAGTTCATGCAATTGTCTTTCCTATTCAATGAAGACAAGACCCACATCTTACGCACCTTTGAATGCCCAACACCTGGAACACAGATGAGTACATAGTGGGTGTTCAGTGCATATGTTGCAACAATTTTTTTTTTAAAGCTCCTATTTTCAAACATTCTCAGAGCTTCAACTCAGGCAGGCCCTACAGTGAACAGGTAAGCCAAGGCAAGCTACCGTGGGGAGGTCATTTACATCATAAAGCAAGGTGTGCTGGTCAGGTGAGGCAAAGCTGAGGTAGGGTCAGGGCAGCCCCCAATGGACTTTACAAGTCTGCCCTTGGCCCTGCTCCACCTCCCCACTTCTGAGCACTGAAAGCGCCAAGCTGGCTCACTCACTCACAACTCTGTATTTGCCTTCTTTTTTTTTTTTTTAAAGATTTTATTTATTTATTAGAGAGAGAGAGAGATCGAGCACAGGCAGACAGAGAGGCAGGCAGAGGCAGAGGGAGAAGCAGGCTCCCTGCCGAGCAAGGAGCCCGATGTGGGACTCGATCCCAGGACGCTGGGATCATGACCTGAGCCGAAGGCAGCCGCCTAACCAACTGAGCCACCCAGGCGTCCCTGTATTTGCCTTCTTCCTTCATGGGCTTTTTTCCCCTTCCTTTCTCTGCCCGCCCCACTGGATTGTGTTCTCCCCAGTTCTACAATCCCAGCACTTAGTCAAGTGTCTGGGCAGCAGTGCATAAAGACTCTTTGAAGGGATTTGGAGTCAGAAGGGCACTGGCCAGAGTCGGGAGCACAAGGAGCTGCTTCTAGAACTGCCCTAATCGCTCTGGGTGGTTGTCTCTGTTCTTATTACTGGGAGAATGCCTGCGCTGCCACCCGCAGGACAGGTGGGGAGCCTTGAGAGTGACAGTGGATTTAAATTCTCTGCAAAGTTCTCACTTCTCCTTTTTGTGAGGCTGCCAGGTCCAGAGCTGGTGTTGTCACTCTAGAAGAGCCCCAAACCCTTTCCAGCTGCCTCTAGTCCGGGCCCCCCCTCTAGTCCACTTCATGCAGCCCTTTCTACTGCAACATGGCAAAACCTGGGGTCTCCTGCCTCTTGTGACCCTTCCAGCATCATGCCCAGAATTTCCTTGCCACCGTTTCTCCTTACTACCCTGCTGTACAGATTCTTGGGAGGATCAAGTGTAACCTCCCAGCAGGGCCCACAGGGTCCTTTGAGTTCTGACTCCTGACTACCTCTCTAGCTTGCTTCTGACCCCGCCCACCTCCCACACACAGGCTCTGGTCACACCTGAACTCGCCATTCCCGTCCCCACCACAAACCTCCACCTACTGTTGTGGTCTCCAGCTCAGGGAGCAGCACCTCTATGCTCACACCAGACACTCTGGAGTCACCTGGGGCCCCACTCTCTCCCACTGCACCTCCTCTTCCATCTCCTTGTCCTGCTCTCTCTCTGCATATGCAGTATTTCTCAAATTCATGTGCTTTTATTTCCACTGCCAGGAACCTAGCTGGGACTGTGAGCAGCTGCCCACTGATCTCTGCCACATTGTCAGTTTCCTAGCCCATCTACCTGCCATCAGAACTCCGCCAATCCACTCTTCACAGCCAGAGTGATCTTTCTGAAAGACAAATCATATCGTGTCCCTCTCCTTTTTAGTCTTCTTCTACAGCTTAGATATCACTTTCTCCAGGAAGCCTTCCTGGTGTGCTCCCATAGCATCTATATTTCTTCCATTAAAACAAAAAGTGTGCAAAAAAACCCCAAAAGCCAAACAAAACAATGTGTGTAGGTCTTCTCCATTAGAAGCAAGCTCCATGAGGCTCCGCCTTGCTCTCCTCTGAACAATGTGGTATTTTTTATGACACCCTCTGTACCAGGCACTCTAACACGTCACTCAAGAGCCATCTCCGCCTTCTGCCCTGCTGGCAGAACAAGTGCACCCTTTCTTCACATGACTAGGGTAAATCTATATTGGTCTGGGCCACATAAATGACCCCACCCCATTTGTTAAAGATGAGTTTTAGGGTGGGCATATGTACCACTTTTGCTAATAACACATGAGAAGTCAGCTGAGGGTGGGGCCCGGGTTTCTAAAGGTCTCTTCATTCTTAAGGAGGGATGCATAAGAAGCATCCTCTATGTTCCTTGTCATTGACAGGAAAGGATGAGCTGCCTGCAGCCTTTCTGTGCCCATGAGGAGAGCTAGCTGATGCTTTGAGGATGCAAAGAACCTGATGTTGATGAGCTACTAAACTGGTCAAGTGCAGAAGGCCTGCACTGGAACTTCTTTTTAGATAAGTTGGCTTTCCCCTTACTTGTAGTCCAAACAGATGTAGCTACATAGAGCATTTTTCCACTTTAGATTGTCTTAGAGGTACTTAGGTATAAATCTTGTTTCTTCTGTTCCACTATGGGCTTTCTGAGGGCAAGGTTTACATTTTATATATCCTTGTATCCCCCAAAGGCAGAGTGGCTCATCTCATCCCACTCCTGGGCTTGAATGAAGAGCCCACAGTGTCTCCTGGCTTCATACTGGGAGATCCCACTACTCTCAAAATGGGTCTTGCCTTCTTCAAGGGCTTCATTTTTTTGTTTCTTTGTCTTTGTTTGTACTTTTAAAATCTTCAACATAGAAAGAAACATCAAAATATAAAAGCTCTATGGTCAACTTTAGGAGGCTAACCCTATCTTACCCACACTTACACACCTCGTAGCACTGAGTACACACTTTGTGCGAAGTGGATACTCAAAATGTTTGCCAAATGAATAATTTAATTTGCTTCTGGTGAGTCAAGGGCACTTAAGACTTTAACAGAGTCCTAGGGTTATAGTGATGAACAGTAATTACCAACAAATGTGCTAAATATATCCTGATCCTGGGCTGTCACTAGTGGTCAGCTTTTGTTTGTTTATAGGAAAGCCTTGATACCACCAAGAGGCTAAGGCTTTAAACTAGGACAACAAGCACAACTAGACTTTGCAGAGTGAGCCAAAGACCAAAGTTCAGTAGCCTGGGGAGCGTGCAATGAAAGCTCATCCTGTCGGGGCTGGGTCTTCAGGCTGCAACCAGATAAGAGAGAGCCCACTGTCCTTCAGGGGCTTAGCACCCGCGGGGTAAGGGAGAGAAACACAACTTCTCAACAGTGCAGCAACTGTTCTACAAAGAAAGGCAGAGAGTGCGAGTGGGATGGCCGGTTGGTGCTGAGCTGCGAAGACCTCCCAGAGGGACATGTGGACGGCACCTGAATACAGAAGGGGAGTTAGTTCATCAGAGGGACAAGGAAAGAAAAAAGAAACGGAGTAGCACCTTCAGGCTTATAGTTCATAAATAGTCCCTTCTGACAATATCCTGGAGCGGGAGAGACGAGGCTAGAGTTGGACAGCAGCTGGGAGCCTGCGGCAGGAACTCACTGCGGAGTAATGGGCTTCTTGGGCTAGAAACAGATGGATGACAATTGATGCTGGGCACAGGTCCCCAAGAATTTGTGGCGCTGTGCCTAGTGCTCAAAGAGTGACAGCTCTGGACGCCAGCCTCCCACCTTCTGAGTCTGGGATGGGGTAGGGGTTTGCGTTGGAGGCAACATGGTACAGGGCAGTGGTTTAAAATTTCTCTTGGTTTGTAAAACACTTGGTTAGAATGAAATGCGAAATCTAGTAGAGCAGCTCCATTGAACCCAGGGTATGCATGCATGTGCACACATGCATGCATGTGATATCAAGTCCTCCCTTCTCAGTCACCCCCTATTCCATAGTTAGGGGTGCTCATGGTCAGTTCTGGTCCCAGCACTCCAGCTGCTCCCTCTGTGACCAGTTCAAGCTTCTTTGACTCATTTTTTCCCCCTGCAAGTCCCATGAAGGATCTGGCCCTTAACATCTCTATAGTCAATACCTACTTTGGATTTCCAACTTTGGGCAGCAAAAGGGTTTGGTAAAATATCCTTGCCAACCTACTGCAAGGGTAATCTCTACTTTGAGGTTTCTGATTCGATGGAGCACAGTGTCTCATTCTGTCCCCTTGGCTGGGGTTTAGGAGTGCCTCAGCCCACGTGGCTAGGTAGAACCCAGCTGCCCAGAGCCCATAGCGTGGTATGACTTTTCTAAGTGTGCCATTATGAGGAAGCAAGAAGGAAGTCCTGTTCTTGATGGGAAAAAGAAAAACATCCACACGAGTCCCGAATCTCCTTTGACCTATCACTTACGCTTCTTCCCATCTCTCAAGTGTCCACTAGCTCTGTTAATGACAAGGCAAACACCTGCCTCCAACTGCATCCTGGGAAGATGAAACAGAAGGTGACAAGTAATAGGGACAAAGGAGCAATGACATGTGGAACCCCTTGTACCTGTGCTCTCCAGCTCATGCCTTTCGGTGTACCAGGGGGCCTCACCCTACTGGCCATCACCTACCCCTCCAACAGCTCCAAACCCCCCGTCTATGTTCTTCAATATGCATAATTTTGGTCACAGTGGGGGGAAAAAATTTTAGAGGGAGACTGTTCAGAAGGAAGAACATTACTTTCCTTGAAAAGGCTGACCCCAGAGGCTCTAGTTCACACAGGCCCCCAGGGATGCTGACAAATTCGGAGGAAGATTCAAGATGGATGGTTCAGTTCACTTAAACAGAAAAAGCAGCAACAAGTAGAAGGTTATGGAAACAAGTCTCAGAGCTCAGAACCACAGGTGTGAGGAGGAAGTTTCAGTCTGACTTCATCTGGGTTTCCTATTGCAATGACACATAAAGAAAAAAATCAAGTAACCAAACCACTGGGACTGAATTATCATACCTGGAGAATGATTAATGTGGCCTGGGTCCTGTTTCCCTTCCTCAGAGCTCACTGGCCCCGTGACAACCAAAAAATAGGATCTGGTAGCAGTGGCCAGTTTGCTAACTGGGGAAGCAGGTCCTTTGCCCTCTGTGTCCCCTGGCGTCGGTGTGCTGTCAGGCCTGGGGAGCATGCCTGCTCGAGGCCTGCTGAGTGCCCTCTGCACGTCAGAACACACACGGATGGTGCAACACGGACGGCTGGCTCACCACCCTGGCAGCCCTCCGGCCCTGGCTTGGAAAGGCTAAGGAGACACTGAGAGACACCATGAGAGCAGAGCAAACAAACCCAAACAGGTCTACCAGAAAAATGTGAAGCAAATAAAATGAGCTGGGATGCTCCCTGTAGAGGTGTTTCCCAAAAACATCTGCCATAAGAGCGGCCTTTTCCTGACTGTTCCAATGGAAGAATATCTATCTCATTACCCACAAAAAGTTAGATGCAAAATCCTGGTCAGAGAGCAGCGTATGTATCCCGTAACATTAATGAAAGCTGGCAGAGGTGCAGCTTGGAGTAAAAGGAGTATGAAGAACTGTATAGCTCTTCCTTAGTGAGTCTCCTGTGTTGGCTAATAGTCTGAGAACTCTTCAACTCCATAAACACTTATCAAGTACCTACTGCATACACATAAAGTGCTGTAGGAGGCAGTGTGGTCTGGTAGTTAAAAAAAGGAACTTGGGGGGGCGCCTGGGTGGCTCAGTGGGTTAAGGCCTCTGCCTTCGGCTCGGGTCATGATCTCGGGGTCCTGGGATCGAGCCCCGCGT
>ML103179.1:31152-44650 GCA_003697995.1 Taxidea taxus jeffersonii
AAAAAAAAAAAAAAAAAAAAAAAAAAAGAAGAAAGAAAGAAAGAAAAGAAAAAGTACATACACACAATTTTGCAAATAATTAGACAAGTTCATTCACTGATTCATTCAATGGATTACAGAGGAGCCCATTCCCTGTCTCTAGGTTAACAGTCACTCTTCTAGATTCTGGGGATCCGAGAGGAGATCTGTAGGCCCAAAGCTGCCTACCTGATCCCACGGTGGGGTCACCAATCCTTCACCTTTCCGTATGCTCGTTGTTGCTAGTCTTTATCATGATACCTACCCTGGAATAGGTAGTCAATGTAACTGAAGCTAAATCTAATTTTAAACCTTCCCAGTTTAGGGATCCCCTGATTCAGAATTTCTAAATCAGTGGACTCTAGTACCCAAAAGTTTGATCTGCTCAGCATTCTCTTACTTGTCTTCTGATAACTAAATTCTTCCTTCTTTTTTAGGGACCCTATTCTATGGGAGTCTGGTGGGATTCAACCTCTCTCAAGGGCCATATGAACAAAACCTGGCCAAACAGATACTGCTTACTGTCTTCTGTGTACTTCTGGCCAAGTTGATTCAGGAAGGGAATCCAAACTGGGCCAGCTAAGATTCCTCCTTGGTATTGTGAGAACAATGGCAAGAAAGGCAGTCTCTTTTCACTCAGATCCACAGCTGTGAGGATGATGGCCATATAACATTGATGGCTACCTCTGGCACCATGGTATGGGAAGAGCTTGCCTGTGAATGAAGTTGACAGCACTGAGCTAAGCCAAAAGATGGAGGGAGTGGGGCACCTGGGTGACTCAGTGGGTTAAGCCTCTGCCTTCAGTTCAGGTCATGATCTCAGGTCCTGGGATTGAGCCCCACATCGGGCTCTCTGCTTAGCGAGGAGCCTGCTTTTGCCTCTCTGCCTGCGGCTCTGCCTACTTATGATCTCTCAAATTAATTAATTAATTAATTAATTAATTAAATCTTATATAAAAAATAAATAAATAGATAAATAAAACAATGTCAAATAAATAAATAAATGTCAAATAAATAAATAAAATCTTAAAAAAAAAGATGGAGGGAGTGAAAGATAATGGCTTGATGATATCTTTTGAACTCCTGGATACAGCTATACCTGAAGTCCATTCCAGTACAGACATCTTATTCATGTAAGTCAAGAAACTAGTTTAAATTGGATTTCTGTTACTTGCACACAAAATAACAACCATCATAAATAACAATGATAATAAAATAACAAATTAGCCTGACCTAAATGAAAATAAAGCCCAAAAGGAAGTTCCCATTCATTGGTAGTACTTGTGGAAATCCAGGCTGCTCTCTGACAATGATCCCCACTGAATTAAAGGGTTTTCATTCTGCAATATTGCTACAAAAAGTCTAGGCTTAACCTTACTCTCACATGAGGCTCTGCCCCTGACAGTTCTTCTTCCAGTGCTGCCACCGACCAGACCCTGCTTCTTGCAATAAATATCAAAGTTTCTGTCCTGAAGAAGAAAGTCCTAGAAGTGCCAACAGTCACCCAGGCTAGCCCAGGTTATCATTTGTTAACAGCAAGCAAATACTTACAGGCTGCTATTCCAATTCCTGTGAGATTCTCCAACTGCCCCGGTTCTCACCTGAACACTCCAGTATCAGAAGTGACCTAGAGCCAGGGGGCTCAAAGCAGAAGGAGACACACTTGTGGAGCAAGGAAAGAGGACAAAGGGGTCACAATGGACATGGCCGATGCAATTTCTCTGGAGCCCAAAGCCACTCTGTAGAAGGAGTCAGGGTATAGATGATTTGAGACTGGGGAGAAATAATATTCACGGAGTCCTTTCGGAAGCTGTTTATTATTCTTTTAGGACAGGGATGGTAAGTCACTTTCAACTCCTGTGCCAAATTTGGTCCACAGCTAGATGCCCAGGCTCAGCATCAAGAACCTCGACAATCTCTGAAGTCTGATATGGGTTGGGGGTGGGGCACAAATATATGTATTTGAGATTCCAGCTGAAACCATTAGAGTTTATCCTTGGATTAAGTGCACACCTGGACAGGAAGGGCTTTTCTTGGACTTCACCCGGGGGTTACATCATTCACCTATACCCAGGAGAGCCCTCACTATTCTATTTGTTACGGGGATGTTGTTCACAACCTGATGTGGTCTCCTCTTTGTGAGCACTGTGGAGAAATTACTCTAAGTCATAACCTCTTCCGAGTTACTATCATGCTTGTATCCTCCTGCCACTCTGCACTGTTACCTGAGCATGGGTTCTTTCTGGGAACGACCACCCAGAAGTTCCAAGGCAAGACTGGAGGAACTCACAGCTCATGTATGGGCTCTCACTCCCGTGCTGGGGGCCCAACCTTATCTCTAACTTGCCCTACATTTCCTTCTCCTACAAATTTCCTGCCTTCCTTATTTTTGTGGGTCTCATTATATTATGTGTGTATTTAAAAGCCACCTCAAAGGCAGCTCTTTCGGCCCATGGGTCCTGTCCCTGAGCTTTAATAAAACCACCCTTTGAGGCACCTGGGTGGCTCAGTCAGTTAAGTGTCTGACTCCCGGTTTTGGCTCAGGTCATGATCTTGCGGCTGTGGGATCGAGCTACGTCTGCTTCAGATTCTCTCTCCCCCTCTCTCTCTCATTCACTCTCTCTCAATTAGATAAATAAAATCTTTTTTTAAATATTTTATTTATTTATTTGACAGAGATCACGAGTAGGCTGAGAGGCAGGCAGAGAGAGAGAGGAGAAAGCAGGCTCCCCGCAGAGAGCCCGATGCGGGGCTCGATCTCAGGACCCTGGGATCATGACCTGAGCCAAAGGCAGAGGCTTTAACCCACTGAGCCACCCAGGTGCCCTGATAAATAAAATCTTAAAAAAATAAATAAATAAATAAAACCACCCTTTTGCACCAAAAATAAATAAATAAAATAAAATAAAAGCCACCTCAAAGCTCTTTGAAAGGAGATAAGCATGTATATTAGAGTATCAGCAATCAAAATACTGTAAAACAAATGGGATGGTGAAAGGAAGGTGGTTTTACAAAGGCTGCCAGTTGGGGTAACTCTTACGGCGCAGCCCCAGGTGAGCAAGCCGAGAAGGTGGTGGCCTTGGACCAGGAATAGCCCTGAGCCTAACTGTCAGCACATGGCTAGGTCCTCCCCTCCATCTCCTCCTGCCCTCATGCTTGCATAGCTCCCGCCGCCCCATCCTTCCTGGGGCAGCTGGTGCCCTCTGGCCCGTTCCTGTGCATCCCACACCTACTTTCTCTTTAGGACTACTGCTTGCTTCCCTTTTCCAACTCCTCCCATCAAATCGAAGCAGCTCACACTTCTACAGGACCTTGTACCGGACAATGACAGGTTGTCCACAGTTGGTAGCAGTTTATCCAAGCATTCCTTCTCACAGGGATGAGGACATTTCAACCAGGTATTCTGAAGAAGGTAAAAACCCAGAGGATTCAGTCACTAATGGTGGAATAGGCTGTAATGATGGTAGAGATGCAACTGAATGGGGGTGGGGGGGGTAGGGGGGAGAATCTTCTTGTAAATCTCAAAGAATTCTATATAAAGTGTTAGCGCAGTGCCTGGCGCAGAGTCAGCACTCAAAAACACAGCTGACACCAATGATGACTACTGCTGTTGTTACTGATCCCACCATGACTACCCTTCGACAACTCCCTGCCTGAAATTCCTCTCTCACCACCATGACCACCACCGCGAAGGTTACTGCCCCTTTCTGCACACTAGCCAGCCACAGATCCATAATCCATAATGCATTTTCATTATCTTTTATGGCTCACAAATCTCTTGCACATACATCATCCTTTTAGATCTTCTGGGTAGGCCATTAAGTTAAACATTATTCTCATTTTACAGATGGAGAAACTGGAGCTCAGCTGGGTTGAGTGTAGAAGCAGAAGGGTCAGGGCTCCAACCAGGTCTCCTATAAATGTCTTCTTCTTTCCACAACGAGGGGTTGCCAACTGCATAGCAATCACGTGAGAATCATCTGAGCACTTAAAGACTCCAGGGGTCCACCCCAGGCCTAATAAATGGGGATGGCCCAGGGGAAGGAGCTGTGAGCTTATACTTTAACAGATGCCTCACGTAACCCTGATGATCTACTGAGGGATGACCAAGCACAGCTGCCTCCTGGCTGGCTAAGCAGCTGCTACTCTCTCAGCCCTCTATGCGGGGTCCTGTGAGGAAGGCCTGGGTAGCCGTCCGCTCTGTAAAGTCAGTTTTCTACCACTGTGTAACTATTCCCTCCCCACAATCACATTCAGGTTCAAAGGGAGCCCTGACAGAGCACTGGAGAAGGCAGACGAGCCAAGGCGAGGAGAGTGAACCACACAACAGTGTTTGCCTTTGAAGCAGTTCAGAGCGGGGCAGGTCTCAGACAGCATACAACAGGCAGGGAAGGCCCTATCACAGAGAAGGGGAAATTCTAGTGGGTCCTGCAGAATGCGGAGGGTTTCCAAGGAGGGAAGGGGTGAGCAGCAGGAGATATCCTCAAGAGATGGTAAACGGACCAGTCTGGCTGGAATGAAAGGCGTAGTGGGAGGTGAGCGAGAGAGGGTCAGGCCAGATGAAGGATGTGGAGAAGCCAGAGAGAGGAGTCAAGGCCGGTGCTGTGGACGATTTGAGATGCTGACAAAGGAGCGACAGCCTGAGGGATGAGCCGAAGGATGGCCAGTGTGGTGGTGGCATGTGGAGGGAGGGTTGGAGTGTCAACATCCGGACACTGGCAAGACCACCTCGGAGCCTGCTCAACTGAGATGCCAGGTGGCGGTGCCAGGGCCCAGCAGTCAGGATCAGGGGAGAGGGCGGTGGGCTACAGGATGGGTATGTATCTGAGCCCTCACTCCATGCCCTTTTTTCATGTGACCCCAAAACACTGTAGGAGAGGACCATAAGTGTGGCCACAGTCCTTCCCCTCTCTGTATCCACGTTTCCCACAGTGCAATTCGGCAGCTCCCCTACTAAGAGGCTGACTCTGTATCTGTTGCCTCTTGAATCTAGCCCAGCCATATAGCTCACATTAGCCGACAGAACATGACGGAAGCAACGTCATGCCACGTCTGAGCCTCAGGCTCCAGACACTCCTGCTTTCACTTGGTACCCTGTCCAACTGCATGGGAAGATGCTCAGGGTAGCCTGAAGGATGGTGAGACACACATCTTAGAATCACTGTCATCCACTAATCGCCAGGTGACTCTCAGAAACAAAGCCTAACTGACCCGGACTGAAGCTGACTGGAGAGACAGGAATGGTCCCAGCAGAGACCAGAAGAATCATGATGCAGAGCCCAGCTCAAACTGCCAATCCACAACATTGTAGGATAAAGACATGATTGTTATTTTGAGTCGGGAAATTTTGACTCAGATCTCTAGTAGTGTATTTAGGGGTGATTCCTTATGCAGCAAAAGCTAACTGCTACACACTGCAAATGATGGTATCGCCTCAGCACGAGGGAGTGATGCTACATGTAGCCCCCAGAAACTTTCTCACTTAAACAGTATATTACTTTCCTAACTCTAAAGTCAGTTTTCTGCCACTGCATAGCCGTTATGTCCCAACAATCACATTTAGGTTCAAAGAGAGAGGAGAGGAAAATTACAGCAAGAAGAAAACTAATACATTATAGCTGTGAGCCAATTTTCATTACAACACACTGCAAGGCACTGTCTGAATTCCTTGGCTGAAATAACACTTTGTTGTTTTGGATACTGCCTGGCACAAGCAGACCATCAACAAGGGCCTGGAAATAGTTTCATTGCAAGAAAATGAAAAAGTTTTATTTTAATAGTATTGGCATGTAATCATAGATCTTTTCCCCGACCATGTTCTTAGCAAAGGAACATGGACTGATTTTTTTTTTTTTTTTTTTTAAGGCTTGGAGACATCTTAAATCATTTCAGAAAGGGAAAAAAAGTGTGACTAAACAGACATCATCTAATCATAGCACTGGTAGGGATGTATCTAACTTAGAAGCATGAAACATCATTTCAAAAATAATGTCAAACAGTCACATTGTTTTAAAACTGAAAGAGAACTTACCAGTAAGACTTCCTGGGGCCCACCGTTTTCAGGTTGTAAGTGGTAGAATGAATCTGAAATAGAATTAAGCAAACACTCTGTAAGTAAATCACACTCAGGAAGGGTGTGTTTTGGTCCCAAGGGACTGCCATGATGTTAAGTCTTTATTCTTTTTAGTTAAAGATTAGCAAAGCTTTTTCTGGCTCCTGATGGAATAGGGAGAGATTTTTGCCTACGTATTTCAACTTCCTGAATAGAGAGCATTCTCTCATTTACTTCAGAGAGTGCTGGAAGTCCGAAGCCCGTACTATAAACGGTAGTGCTTTCGTCCAAACCCCTCCCAGTCAGAGGAAGCCTCCTTGGTTGTTGTTCTTGCCTTGATCCCTCAGCCCTCCTGCTGGGACCAAGCCAAGGCTCCCTTTATGGAACCAGTGAAAAGATGGATGGTCTGGCACAACCTGAAGACCAACGGGAAGAGCATACAAGGCTTCCTGATGGTGGCCACCTGATCACAAATAACTCCCAATTTTTGTTTTATCCGTAAGGGGAGCCTAAGGCAGTGCTACTCAACAGTACTAGAATATGAGCCATAGATACAATTATATATTTTTGAGCAACCACATTGAAAAGGCAAAAAGAAGTGGATGTAATTTTAATATGTTTAGATGAGCTGATTCAGAAAATTATCATTTCAACATATAAAGAACAGAAAAATTACTAATGAGACATTTCACATGCTTTTTTTCATCCTCAGTCTTCAAGACCCAGCAAATCACAACTCAGACTAACCATATTTCAAGTAGTCAATAGCCATCTTGGCTGGTAGCCACACCAGATGCCAAAGGAATCCAATCTTGGCCTTCGCAGGTACTGGCAAAGTCAGTCCAATGCATACGGAGATTTTATTCATCTATTTTCCTTCTCCTAGTAATCCATCATTACCCCATTCATGATGTCATTTTACTAGAAATAATCACATAATAATAGCAAATATTTATATAGCACTTACTAGTGCCAGGAACTATTCTTGGCAACTACTTCAATTAATCCTCACAATAACTTTATGAGGTAAGTGTATTATCATTCCCATTTTGTAATGAGGAAACTGAGGCATGGAGAGGTTAAGTAACTTACTCAAGGTTATAAGATGGTGACAGAGCGGGGATTCTTTTTTTTTTTTTTTTAAGACTTTATTTATTTATTTGACAGAGAGAGACACAGTGAGAGAGGGAACACAAGCAGGGGAGCAGCAGAGGGAGAGGGAGAAGCAGGTTTCCTGCTGAGCGGGGAGCCCAATGACAGGCTCGATCCCAGGATACTGGGATCATGATCTGAGCTGAAGGCAGACGCTTAACGACTGGCTTCTTTTTTTTTTTTTATATACAAAGTTTTGTTTTTTTTAAGAATTTATTTATGTAAGAGAGGAAGAGAGCATATGAGCATGAAGCTGGGGGCAGAGGGAGAGGGTATGAATCTCAGGCAGACTCCCCACTGAGTGCAGAGCCGGATGTGGGGCTTGATCCCATGACCCTGAGATCACCACCTGAGCCAAAACCAAGAGTTGGGCACTCAACTGACTGCACCACTCACACGCCCAACAGAGCTGGTATTCTAATTCAGGTAGTCTGCCTCCAGAACTCATGTCCTTAGCCACTGGACTCTCAATTAAGTGTGAATGGCTCAAAATAAGGTAATTGCTTTCAGTTTTAATTATAACCACCAAGTGATTCAAGGCTACTCTCATGATACACGGTCAGATAATAGCAGTGATGGCAGATGGAGGGGTTATGGGTTGTGCTGGCAAATTAAAATAAAAACAACATGGAGTGAGAGCAAAACCACCACAAGCAGGCCCACGGTCAGGCCTAGGTCTAGGAGTACAGTATGGGGTTAATGGTGGGGGGAGGGGTGTCAGTCTTCAGAAAATCTTGTCTTTGTGATTTTTCTGAGTGAAGGGTCCATCACCTTCATCAGATTCTCAAAGGGGTCTACAAGTTGGACACCTCTATATCTTATCTTAACAGGGGTGGAGAAGAAGAGAGGATGAATCCAGGAGGAAGGAATTCAGAAAACACATCCTTTTTACTTAATCCATGGTCCCCAAAGAAATCACACCTAATGAGAAAAACAAGATCCACGCGTGTGAACTCCATGCCCAAACAGTAGGAAAGGAGGTGGGTCAGTGACACTGTTTAGAATCAACAGGCCTTGGGCTGAGGCCAGTGTGGGAGGCTGCCACCTGCTCTCGCAGGCTGAGCCCAAACCTGCTGGAAGTCCTTCAGTGGCCTCCTCTGGGTTCTAGGATCAAGTCCAACCTCCTCAGCGCACTCAAAAGCCACAGTGGTCTTGTGCCTGAGCACTCAGATATCTTGTCCTTTAGCCACACAGACCTGTTTACAGGTCCCTAAATGCCACTCACTCACTCCTCCGTGCCTTTGCATACTCTGTTCTGTCAAACACACCCTTTCTCTACTCTATCAGCCTATCTGTCGGTCTCAGTTCAGAAGTCAACTTCCCTGGGAAGCCTTTGTGAACCCCTCTGGCTGACTTAGGGACAATTCTCTCCGTAGTCACTGCCAGGGGTCACAGTTCAACTGAGAAATATCTACTACTACTACCACTACAGGTAATAATAAAAGCTGGTTTTTATGGAGTTGTGTGTTGCAACTGTTGCAAGTGTTTTGCATGTTCCTTTAATCTACTCAGTAACCATATAGGGTAGGTTCTTTTATGACCCCATTTAGTAGATGAGCAAACTGAGACAGAGAAGTCAGCAGCCTAAGGTCACCCAGCTTGTAAGTGGCAGAGCCAGACTGTGAATAAAAACACACTGGGATAAAAAGTCTCCAAATATGTCCTTTAATGAAGCAAAAAGCAAGTTTTAACTTTATCTTTTAAATCCAGCCAGTGTCGACGGGTGGTCATCTCCTTAACAGATGAAACTCAGATCTTGGCCAACTCAATCACACCTCCAAAAAGTTCTTCAGCTTCCCTTAACTTTGCACAAGGGTCTAAGTAATAACATGCCCCCGAAAGCCTTGGCTGACCATTATAAAGGAATGCCAGAAAAGATACTTTCCTTTAAAAAATAGGCTATTCAGGTAAAAAAAAGAGGACACAAAGCCCTCCTTCTTAAGGCTTATTTGGTTTCAAGTAACTCAATAGGAGTATATTCCAAATACTGTTTTAAGTAAAAGTCTCATGTTGCAAAGCCCCTTTTGCTGTCCAGTCATGCCTTGCCATTCTGTACTCTGCAGTTTGATGATATGATTCTTTCCAGCACTATCTAAATTCCCCTCAGAGGGATGTAAAAAGTGGCCTTGGAGGAGGACATTCCTCTCTTTCTCTAACAGTGGGAAAGACAAAAGTTTCAAGATCTGGGACATACATGGACCTCTAGGGAGAGAAAGAGCTCTTTGTCACTCACGTCAGAGCTGGCAGCAGGACGGTGGCCAGTGGCCAAGCCTACCACTCTCAAATAAAGGCAATCAGCCATAACACCCACCCTTCCTACTGCAACATAAAAGAAACCACCAACTTCCCATATTTATGGATGTCAGCATTATCTCAATTATTAACAACCAAACTAGTAACAACCGATTGTGTTTTGACTCTTCCTAGCTCCTCTTCTTCCACAATAAACATCATTGTAATTGTTAGTGAGAGGCTGACAGAGTGCGAATTCTGTGCCAGGCCAGGTTGTACTGCTGGAGACAGAGCAGCGAATGAGGTAAACAAACTTCCTGATACAGGGACCCTCTCAGGTAACGGGAGGCAGAAAACAAACATGTACACAAAGAAGTCCCTAAGATAACTTCAAACAGTGACAAGTTCTACAAATTTTCCCACATAACCATGGAGTGATGGGACCTATTGAAGAATTTAAGTGTCTCTGTGGCAGCTGTATGGACAAGCCAGAAAGAGGTGACAGTGGATGAATGGATCAGTGGTGACGGGTTACGAGGCCATTCACTTGTTTAGGTGAGATATGATGGTACCCTGGCACAGGATGGTAGCAGTTGGGATGGAGAGAAGTAAATGGATTCAGGATAGGTTCCGGAAGTAAAATAATTAGGACCCGCTAATGAAGTGGATATGAGAGATGAGGGAGAGGAACAGGTCTAGAAGATACCAAGGTTTTGGCTCAAGCAACTGGGTGAATGGTAGCTTCTTTGAGGGATAAACAGTTTGTGGGAGGAAAGAAAATCCAGAATTCTGATTTGGCCAAGGCACATGGGTGGCTCAGTTGGTTAGGTGTCTGACTCTTGGTTTCTGCTCAGGTCATGATCTCATGGGTCCTGGATGGAGCCCTGCCTGGACATCCTTGCTCAGCGGGGAGTCTGCTTGAATATTCTCTCCCTCTGCTCCTTTTCCCCACTCACATACACACTCTCTAAAATAATCTTTATTTTAAGAAAAGAATTCTGATTTGCCCTTGTTAACTTTGAGATATCCAAGTGGCAATCTCAAGAAAACATTAAGGAGTCTAGAACTGTTGCTCTTAAATACAACAGCTGCTAGCACATGTCGGAATTGAAACTTAAATTAAGCACAATTAAAAACTCATTTCCCCAGTCACACGAGCCATATTTCAAGTAATCAAGTAGACAAAGAAATGGCTACTGTACTGAACAGCACAGTATAGATTACTTCCATCATTGTAAAAAGCTCCACTTGAGGGTGCCTGTGTGGCTTAGTTGGTTAAGAGTCTGACTTCTGTTCAGGTTATGGTCTCAGGGTTCTGGGATGGAGCCCTGAGGCCCATGGAGCTCCCTGCTGAGGGGGCAGTTGCTTCTCCCTCTGCCCCACCTTGGATTCAAATACACACACTCTCTCAAATAAATAAGTCTTAAAAAAAAAAAGTTCCACTCAATAGGAATTGTCTAAAATGCACACGATACCTCGCTAGACTCCCTCCACTACTGTAACATTTACTGCAATCATAAAATACAAAATTATAGCCATGGGAGATCTTTAACCTTAAACAGCCATTGGAATCTGATCAGATTTATTTCAAGTCTTACATTAATTCTGTAGAAAATACATACTACAGCACTGTGGGAGAGTGGGGTAAACACTAGATTTATAGGCCTGGCTTCCAGCTGTCTTCACTACTAGTGACTTCCAGCGAATCATTTAACTAGCATGTGCCTCCATTTCCTCACCTATAAAATGGGGAGTGACCCTGAATGGACTATATTGAGAAACATCATGGAGAATGTTTGCAGCTCTCAAAACATCTCCACTGTACCCTAGTCAGGTCTGTTATGATTTCACTTGCAAATTCTGACGGGATATTATCTCCAATGGCAAAATACAAATGAAAAGGCCTTCGAAGCATATAAAAGGCCCTACTGTAGGCATAAAAGGCACATATTCCACAAAGGTGCGGGAAAATATACCTTGTGTTTTGAGTCTAGAACAGAAATTTGTATTACTAGAAGATGCACGGCATGGGATGCTTTTCCATCTTTTTGTGTCTTCTTCAATTTCTTTCATGAGTGTTCTGTAGTTCCTCGAGTATAGATCCTTTACCTCTTTGGTTGGGTTTATTCCCAGGTATCTTATGGTTCTTGGTGCTATAGTAAATGGAATCAATTCTCTAATTTCCCTTTCTGTATTTTCACTATTAGTGTATAAGAAAGCAACTCATTTCTGTGTATTGATTTAGTATCCTGCCACATTACTGAATTCATGGATTGGGAGAATAAACATTGTTAAATTGTCTACACTGCCCAGAACAATCTATACTTTCAATGCCATCTTGATCAAAATTCTGTCAGCATTTTTCAAAGTGCTGGAACAAACAATCCTAAAATTTGTATGGAACCAGAAAAGACCCTGAATTGCTAAGGAAATGTTGAAAAAGAAAAAGCTGGGGGCATCACGTTGCCTGATTTCAAGCTTTGCTACAAAGCTGTGATCACCAAGACAGCATGGTACTGGCACAAAAACAGACACATAGACCAGTGGAACAGAGTAGAGAGCCCAGATATGGACCCACAACTCTATAGTCAAATAATCTTCGACAAAGCAGGAAAACATATACAGCAGAAAACAGTCTCTTCAACAAATGGTGCTGGGAAAATTGGACAGCTATGTATAGAAGAATGAGACTCGACCATTCTCTTACACCATACACAAAGATAAACCCGAAATGGATAAAAGACCTCAATGTGAGCCAGGAATCTATCAAAATCCTAGAGGAGAACATAGGCAGTAACCTATTCAACATTGGCCACAGCAACTTCTTTCAAGACACGTCTCCAAAGGCAAAGGAAACAAAAACTAAAATGAACTTCTGGGACTTCATCAAAATCAAAAGCTTCTACACAGCAAAGGAAAGCCAACAAAACAAAGAGGCAACCCACGGAATGGGAGAAGGTATTTGCAAATGGCACTACAGAGAAAGGGCTGATATTCAGGATCTATAAAGAATTTCTCAAATTCAACATCCAAAAAACAGATAATCACATCAAAAAAAGGACAGAAGACATGAACAGACACTTCTCCAAAGAAGACATACAAATGGCTAACAGACACATGAAAAAATGTTCATCATCATTAGCCATCCAGGAAATTTAAATCAAAACCACACTGAGGTATCACCTTACACCAGTTAGAAGGCCAAAATTAACAAGACAGTAAACAACAAGTGTCGGAGAGGATGTGGAGAAAGGGGAACCCTCATACACTGTTGGTGGGAATGCAAGCTGATGCAGCCACTTTGGAAAACAGTGTGGAGATTCCTTAAGAAATTAAAAATAGAGCTTCCCTATGACCCTGCAATTGCACTACTGGGTATTTACCCCAAAGATACAGATGTAGTGAAAAGAAGGGCTATCTTTACCCCAATGTTCATACCAGCAATGGCCACAATCACCAAGCTGTGGAAAGAGCCAAGATGTCCTTCAACAGACAAATGAATAAAGAAGATATGGTCCATATATACAGTGGAATATTACGCAGCCATCAGAAAGGATGAATACCCAACTTTTGTTATCAACATGGATGGGACTAGAGGAGATTATGCTGAGTGAAATAAGTCAAGCAGAGAAAGTCAATTATCATATGGTTTCACTTAAGGAATAACATGGAGGACATTAGGAGAAGGAAAGGAAAAGTGAACTGGGGGAAATCGGAGGGCTAGGCAAACCATGAGAGACTGTAGACTCTGAGAAACAAACTGAGGGTTTGGGAAGGGAGAGGAGTGGGGGGGATGTGTGAACCTGGTGGTGGGTATTAAGGAGGGCAGGTATTGCATGGAGCACTGGGTGTGGTGCATAAACAATAAATCTTGGAACACTGGAAAAATAAAATAAAATTTTAAAAGTTGCATGGCTCCTGACTTTATAAAGTAATGCTGTAATGTGTCAAAGAATCAGGAATCAAGGCTTGAGCCCCAAAGGTGAAAGACAGTAGGAATCAAAATGGCGACATGTCCCCCACACCGGGCAAGGGCTTCTGCTC
>ML103180.1:0-11230 GCA_003697995.1 Taxidea taxus jeffersonii
ATGCCAAATGTTTTTTTTTTCTTTTTTTTAAGCCTATGTCAACTCTTAAGAGCTAAAGAGATAATTTGGCCACTCACCAAATTATTGACCCAAAGCCTTTCAGATTCCTATTTGAATTGAGGCCCCAAAGAGAAGGGATCTAGAAAACTGCATCAGAGAGCAATCACCATGCTGGTAGGATTTGTTCTCTAAATATAGAGGAAAATGAAGGAAGTGAGGGTCTAATTGGAAGATGGACCACAATGTCCAGGAGGTCAAGGAAACACTGGCTATTGCTGATGATCTGTGGGCAAGCACTCTGGTGGGCCACTAACATAAACACACTCCTCCACTTTTAGGCTGTGATCTTTTTCACTTCTCATCTCAAGAGCTTGAAGTCTTCCCTAATCCACATCAAATACCAAGGATAGGTGGGTGTAGAGGGTGGGAGAGAGGCTTAGTCAAAGTTCTGCCAAAAACTCTTAAGGATGGTATGGCACAGCCCATATTCAAGGATATCATGATTGTTTTATTATTAAGTGTGGCTTTTGGTTATTTCTAGTTCTTGGGAAGACCTTTAGCTAATATCTCTGTTTAGCCCTTCTAAGAGCTGCAAATGGTTCTCCTAAGACATGTGCATCATGGATAGACTTTATGACAGCATGCTGTTAGTGAACAGCATTAGTCTGCTGATAGAGCAATAGTGGACTAATTTTTACTAACAGAAGTGACTTCGATAGGTTAAATTCTCAAGGGCAGAAACTTGCATGGAAATATGCTATACACTGATGGTTGGTTAGGAATGGAGATGGCTTTTTGGAGGGCAAACTGGCTGTGGGCGGAGAGGAAGAAGGACTAAGCCCAGAGACTAAATCATCATTGAATTCAGAGACATCCCCCAGAGTAGGCCTGGTAGTCACGCAAACCAATTGTAACAACTCTATTACTGGGCACAGGCCCACACCAGGTTTGTCAGCCTTCAGAAACGTCATCTTGTGTGTCAAGAAAACACCATTCCTGCTCTGACTCCCCTGGACCTTTTTCTTCATTCAAAGTGAAAGTAGAGACTGAAATTCTCCAAGCTGTATCTCCCAATTCTCTCTAAATGATGGGTGGGATTGAGCCTTTTAAAATGAAAAAATGGAAACATGGAAAAAGAAGTGATTTTCCTCCCATATTCTCTCTCTACAATCTCTCTGCCCCTATTGGAGGCTGGCAAATTTAAAGGAAATGAAAATACATATTTAACTTCATCTGTGGAATTCACTTTGTCTGAGGCCACTGTGTCAAATATCATTGCTGGGTCTTTCGGAGGGTTGGGACATATCTACAGGGGCAAAGGCTAAGCTTAATAAACCACTGACCCATTTCAGATGGAAAATTTTTATGATTGCCTTGTGACAATAGGCACTGTGACCCTTTAAGAACAAAATCAAACATACTGGATTGCATTTTTCAAAAGCTACCAAAACAACTTTTAGGTAAGAATACATTCCTCTAAGTCTCCTTTCTAACTCTGGAATTAACAACTCAATCTTGATACAATCAGGAAAGGGGCACATCCATTCAACCAGCTTCCCTTCTTTCCCAGCAAACACAACCCAAGCTTGGAGACCCTACATTGCCAATGCAAGATCAAACCACTGTTGAATCAGAATGAAAACTCAAATGTTGGAACCCAATCCACCCTAGGTTCCCTGTATCAGTCCTCCACGTAAGCTTGATTTAAAATAAAAAAATACCATTGATTGAGAAGTGGGCCTTGGCATTCTACTTTTGTTACCTTATTTTTTTTTTCTTCAGCAACCCAAGAGGAAGCTATTCCTATTTCACAGATGAGAAAACAGAGGCTGTTAATCTGGGGTGAGTGAAAAAAAGTGTGACGGAGTCGCACATGTGGAAAAGGACATCAGACCTGCCCTTTAGACAGCAACATCTTCATCACAAGATCCATCCCCTAGAACCACTGTCCATTCTAAACCCAAATGGCCCTGCCATTTTATCAAATGAACACTAACTATAAGGAAGACCAACAAAGGCTCCTGGGATCCTGAAATTATCATGCAGCTTGTCTATGAAATGTCCACACGTTTTTTTAAAACCATGACCAATCTCTCTTCAAGTCTGTTTTGTTAAGAGCCCTGTGATTAAAGACAATGTGCTCTGATTTGACCTAAATTCTTGTAATGAAAATGTGATCATTGCTGTAGCCCATAGTAACCGGTGTGCAGTTGGAATGTACCAGAGACTGTGCTCAGCCCTATATTATGTATCATGAAGTCCCAGCCATCCTAAGAAGTCTATGTTGCTATCATCACCATTTCTACAGCTGAGGGGAGTCCCTGGGGACCAGGATTCATACTCAGGCCGTCTATCTCGAGTGCCCACCCACTTATTCACCCTTTACTCTAGACCACCCCCTTGGAAGCGTTTAACTAATACACTGGGAGAGATGGTGTTCTATTTCCCTTCAGGGCAACATAAAAGAAAACAAACAATGAAAGATGCCTCCAGAAAAACAAAACAAAACAAAGCAACTATCCAGCTTCAACTTGAAAACACAAATGCGTACCCACATATGCTGTATAGAGACTTGACTCCAGTAACATGTAAGGTTAAAAAGGGAAATTTTCCAAATGGGATCACGCTAAAGCCCAAACCCATTTTCTGTGAGGTGTGTGGTGGTGATGTCACCCATAAGAAAGATGAGAAATGACACACACTTCTCCCTTATCCCCTCCTAGCTTGTTTATCTCACCTGACAAGTTGTCCTTATTCAAGTAACTTAAAAATTGTATGGAATCTTGAGGCGGCTCTGGGTAACACAGGTGGAACTCGGATATGCTTTCTTCATTAACGGCTCAGACCCCAGAAATGAGAATAAAGCCTCTCTTCCTGGGGAATCTTTTAACTGAAAAAAATAACCCTTATCTTAATTGAGTGCACACATCAGTTAACTATCTTCGGATTCACAAACCATGAATGCCCCATTTTCGCAGTATGTCTTCGTCTTTCTGGTTTGTTGAAAGGCGGGCACTCTCAGGGCTGTGCTTAGAGGACAGTGAGATTCAGCAGGATGTGGAGGGGACAAGAAAGAAGAAGGGAGCACATTAAGCCCTCGTCTTCACAAGAAAACGAGCATTCTGGGGCTGAGCAGAGAGAACAGTGAGCAATGCTGTCCTTGCAGAACTGACATTCTCCTGTCACTGCTCTGAGACGACTGCAAGGGAATCACAAATAATGCCATTCTGTCCTCGGAGTACCAGTTAAGCCGGCTTCAGATGTGCCTACAGAGGGAAAACAAGACTTGCAAAGAGAGTTTCGTGGATGTAAAAAGATAGTCAGATGAGAAGGAAGAGGGGTAGAAAAACAAATTGCACATTTCTCTCCGGAAATATAGGGCCTGTTTCAAAGCTCCACTTTTCTTTCACTCTCCAAAGCAGAAAGATCTTAGCAGGGGTTGAGGGATGCCCCCAAGGATTCCTGTCAGGTTGCTCCCCACGGCCTGGCAAGTCCCTGTGGAAGAGACCTGAGATGAGAGCCCTTCTATGCCAGGGACAACAAGGCTCTCATGAGAGAAATAGGCCAGCTGTACCTCCTACCGAGTGTGCAAGTCAGAAGGGTGTAAGTTTGTGACTCTGATGAGGCAAACATTTATAATTAGATTTGGTAAAAGATAGAAGCACACTTACGTTCTCACTGAATGAGGAATGATCTGGGCTCTATCGAACTTTTAAGAAAAATTGTCATGAAAATATTATGAGCTATCAGGAAGATCCGTTTCCCAAAATACACAAAACGGCATCTTTTTAGCCTGATTTTGTTTTTGAAATAAATTCAGAATCTGACTGTTCCCTTGGCCACGATTCTGAAACGAACTCTATCTGCAATTCCATGAACACAGAAAAGAGATCTTTGACTCACCAGAGCCCTGACCTTGGGTTTTTGCTATTGAAGGCACCAACCCAGTCATTTGAATCCCAGACCAACCACCCTGCCATGAAAAGCACACTCAGCAGGAAACAGCGTGAACGTGGGGTTCCAGTACACCTGCTAGGAATGCCATTAGTTGTGACATAAGTCAATAAGCCTCCATAGAGTTTAGGTTTTGGAGAAAACAAAATAATGGTATTACATGAGGGAGATAAACACACAGTGCATAACAGCAGTTATGAGTTTCCTTTACGTGGCAGGAATATTTTCCTGGCTGTGGGATTTCAGATGTCAACAAGGGAGGCCGGGCATGCCAATTCTATGAGTTTCATTAGCCTGCCAGACTATTTAGAGGTCTGAGCAAGGTAAACCCACTCTCTCATGTTTGTGCTGAAGGAGAGGTGCTACAGACCTGTCCAGATCTGAGTATTAAATTCTCTCTGCTCATGACGACACCAACACTGAAACTCTAGAGGAACACTTCTTTTATAGTCCGCAGTATAGGGCACTGGATTTATTTCCCTTTGGACAATGAGATTGTAGTTAGCATAACACCAGTGGCTCCAACATCAATCCTCTGTCAAAAATAGTTTTATGCAGGCCAGAAAGAGGCTGGGCATAATAAAGGAGGCACACCCAGTTGCAGACATGCAAACATTGAAAGAGAAACTAAAATCAATTCTGTAAACAGAAGTCAAAGCTTTCTTGGGGTCATTAAGGACCTACATTTTAATATTCCAACAGGAGGATATTTACCGAAATATCAGATCAATTCTTAAAGGAGAGCTGGTCCCCGTGGAGTTTATGTGTGGTCCTCTGTGCAATGTCCATTAGACAGGGTCCCCGTCTTTAGCAGAGTGGATCCAAATAAATTCAAAGAAAGGAAATGGATTCCATTCTCTCTGTTTACTTTATTACTATTGATTTCTGAATTCCCTCCAATCTTTTTTCTAACTGAGCAGATAATATGTATTTAGTACTAAAGGTAATTATTCCAAAATGAATCCAGGTTGCAGCTGGGTGATAAAAAAGAGAAAGGACACTGATAGATTAAATACTTACACATTAAAATGTATGGCTGATTGTATTAATATGTACAAGAGCTTTAATATGCTCACTTTATGGCTAGATATAATTTCCTAGGCTAATCGTAAGTTCATTTGTAATGCTCAGACATATTTTATTTCCACTATTCCAATATTTTGTGGCATTATGTTATAGTGCAAATACTAAAATAACAAAACCAAAATCATTTGAAATATATATTTTTAAATCTGTCTTTTACGAAAAGGAACCACTGAGGACAATTTTTTAAAGTACTCAAAAAGGGTTAGGATATTGAGTTTCCAGAAATGAAATGTTTTTAAAGCATTGAACTTAGAAAAAAGAATAAGAAGTATATCATGTTAAGAGTATATATAAAACAACATAAATATCCAGCAATAGAGGAATAGATAAATTTAGTAAATCCACACCGTGGGAGATTATGCAGCCTTTTAACATGTTTATGAAGAAGTTCTAATGCATGGGAAAATGCTTAGTAGACTACATTAAAAAAAAGCAGGATATAAAACTGTGTGTGTATGTGTGTGTGTGTGTACACATATATAGTACAACCACAAATATAAAAAATGTTTACATACATTTGTTATGCATAGAAAAAATATGAAGGAAGCAATCAAAATGTTAGCAGTGGTTCTCTCTGGGTGATGGGTAGTGGATGATGTTAATTTCTCATACTCTGTCCTGTTATTCTCCAGATTTTCTCCAAACAGCATCATACATCCTGGCTCAAAATTATTTGAGACCCCTCAAATGCCAGGGGCTTCTGTATTGACTCCTCTTTGAAAACCTGCCCACTTACAAGCAGAGTAAGTTTCTGCAGAGTCCTACCAGATGGGTCCAAGTGCTGGATATCCAGGGATCGTCACATTTTTAGTAAAGGTGTGACGACTGAAGCTCTTCTTAAAGACAGTACAATGGAGCAATTAAGGGGATATGTCCCAGAGCCACATTGCCTGAGTCTGATGATGGCTCCTCCACTTAGGACCTGATTAGCTCTGACAAATGACTTTATCCCTCCATACCTCTGTTTCTTTAACTGTAAAATCAGGACAATAAAATAACCACTTCATAGAGGCATGAAATGCAATGATATTTGTGAAACACTTAGGTCAGTGTGACACTTAATAATAACATTTGTTAAGTGGAATAAATAAAATTCTCACTTGTGTTCATCAGAATGAAGTTACAAATGAAGAAATAGACATGGTTAAAATACATGTAAAACATTTGAGCCTTTGTAAGTTCTTTGGTAAGCTCATCTGGGGCAGAAGTATAATTTTCAGTTGAATTCAAGTCAGTACTCTAGTGGTTTTAATTTTTTTTTTTTGTACTTGCCAAAGATGTATCCATCTATACATTTCTTAAATGTTAATGAAGATGCTGAGGTTCAGTGATATACTTCCTTTGTGCCAGGACTGTCCGTAATGTTTTGTTTGCTACACTATATAAGACTCTAACATAAGACTCAGAACTAAATAGGTGGTCAGTAAGTATTTGCTGAATGAAAAAATGAATGAGTGAAGTACTTTACCAGGGCTGCAACAAACTGTCCAAATATGGGCATATGTCCACAATGGGAAATAGTGAGAACTAAGGTTTAAGTGTTAAATTTCTTAGAATCTAAAATGTGTTGTTACTATTATAATATGGAGACAATAGGATGGCAGTTATCAAAACAGCAAGGGAAACAACTATTTATTCTGAGAAAAATGCTGCTACAGCTCAGCACTGATCTATCCTCAAGGATTTGTTTCCTTAATGATGGAGGGAGCCCTGGGAGCTGAGATACTCAAACAGCAATGGCGGCACCAATAAACAGAAACAGTGTGTCTGGCTGGTTCTGTGGTTTTCTTCCTACCAGGTAAGGCATGACAAGAGAATGTCAAAGCAACTGAAATCAGAGACAACACTTGAAATAAGAACAGTATATAACGGCAAATTTTACTGTAATAAATTCATTATTGAGAGCAGAAACGACTATTTTTAGATACGGTCCATTGTTTTGTATTCATTTCCAAGTTACTCTTTATACATCTAATTTCTAAATTCATGGTATAACTTTGAGTGTTTGGTGGAGGTCTTGGCTCCAAAGCAGCGAAAGAGAAGTGAAATGTCCCATGGTTGTAAAATCTTGATAAGTTCTTGGTGTCATTTTTTAAAATGTGGAACTGCTCAAACCACATAGATAATTATAGATGACCAGATTGTAACTGTTTTATTGCTTCTTTTTCCCCATAAATTTTAATTTTGGAAAGTTAAGTGAAAAATGTGGTTTCAATTTCCTACAAATTGCACACAATTTGGTTTTAACAAGAAAATAGAAAGAAAGGGTATGTTCTTTAAAGTGAATTATGAACTAGAGTTTGTTTTCGCTCGTTCAACACCGCAAGAATAATAAAGCACAAAATTTAGAAAAGATGCCTTACAAAATGGATATCATGAACTGCAGTAAGAAAAGCATAAAGTAATTTTTTATCTAAACATGGTTTAAGCAATCTAACAGGATAACGCAATTGAGCTAGTCTTTCTCCCTCTGGTGAAGCAAGCTCAAGTTTAAAAGGAAAGGAAGAAAGAATGAAAGGAAACAAGAGTAGAAGCTCACAACCTCTATGCATTGTATAACAGGAAATCTCTTAATGAGGAAAGGCTGTGTACATCCCCAAGCCACTCTCCAAAAGTGCCACCAACTGCAGAATTATTAGAAACAATTAATAGTGAAATCACTGAGACACACATCAAGAAACAGAACAAGAGATAAGAAAGAGATTTTTAGTAGAAAGAAATGAAAGCTATCTGCTGGATTCTGGCTACCATCTTAGACCAACATGCTTTCCTTATTCAAGATACTTGTCAACAACTAGCATGTTAAAGGCAGGAAACCCGTGATGTGTGTCTACCATCCCAAAACCACCAGCTGGAATGCAAACAATGAAGTCAATTAACCAGCTGGGTTTTTTTCCCCCTTTGTGCCAAACTTTGGGTTGAATATGTTCTTTTATTCCTCAGATTGACCATGTTTTTGCCTTACTAGCTATGTAGATTATGTCGATGTGTTAGGAACAATAAATTATTCAGACAATAAACAATATCACCAAAATTGCCGATCCTCATTGATCAAACTCTCCAGGGTCCATGTTACTTAGTAGTACCACATGGCTTCTTCAAATTTCTACTTCCCAAAATGTTTACTCTCAGACATCTTGCAACCACCACAGAGATCACCTGTATTCTGTATCCTACAAACAAAGCGGATCAAATCTAGCACAAGTACCTGGTGTAATATCAATATCCCTGTTTTCTTTTTTGGCCAAAATGTAGTGTTTGCTGATATTTTTCTATCTGAGATTAAAGTATAGTGCCTCTGACTGTTGGAACACTAAGTTCTGACTTATGAAGGTCCAGCTATAAACTGGGACTTGGCAAACTTGAAGCATTACTCACTGACTAATAATCCTATTAGTCAAAACTGTAAACTTCTGGTCAACTGCATTTTTTGCATATTACTGCATGAAGCTCTAGCTGAAGTTCGCTATCCAAAGTGTCCTTTGAAGGCACCACCATTAACAAGACTTAATTTACTCTCTTGAAATATGAAAGCTGATTGTTCCTGTCTAAAAGTCAGTAAATCTTTGCTGTTGGTGAAAGGCCATTCCCTACCTGTAGCAATCATGTTACCCAACCCTCGGGCAATGACTTTTCATTGAGCACAGACCAGGCTGACCACAGTGTTCACATGGATCTCAGTCTCGATGATTTAACTGATGATATAGTCTGAATTAAATAATGGTGCAATAAAATGGGAGGATTTCATAGCAAAATGCTCAAAAACTGCAATAATCTAGCTAGAAGGAAATCCACAGAAGGGCATTTTGAGAGGGAAACAAATGAGGTTTGCTCTTAAATCAGGGCTGAGGTATTCACTCATTCATGTATTCTTTTAAAAATGTACCCATAAAAGCCCCTTTGCCTATGCCTCCCACTCCCAGGCCTGTTTCCAAATCCACCATCCTTACCTGACCAGGGCCCAAGGTGTTTTGTTCGTTATTATAAGCACTTATTGCCCTTTGAAAAGTGGAAGACCCTGAATGAAGGAAAAACCTCTACTCACTTCAACAAAAGTTATTGTTCTTACCAAAAACTGAATTGAAGTGAGTGTTCGGAATTTTCCTAACAAGATGAATAAAATAAAAATATCATAAGTACCGTAAAATCTCCCATGGTAGGGAGGAGATAAGAGGGCAGAGAAGAAGAAAGCAAATGATGAACTTGGAAAATTACTTGCATATGGATCCTGGAATCCTATACAACATATTCTAACTAAGAGATGAAAATAATGGGAGCTAGAGAGATGGGGCAGAGTTTCTACAGTGTCTTAAGTTATATAATTTTCGCATGCCTATTTTAAGATGATGGAGCTCAATAACAAGGAGAAAAGCAGGAGACTGGAATTCAGAGAGATCCTACACTAGCAGTCCCCCAGGCAAAACCACTCTCCAGTCTCCAGTTCCCTGGTTTCCCAGGCTGGGCTGCTCTCCCTACAGCCATTTACCTAGATTTCCACAAGAGCATTTTATCACTTGGATTATCATCTTGCCAACACAGCCTGCCCTCAGTTCATTTTTGCTGCCCACCTGATCCATGTTTGTATCCCACGCTCTTTGCACCACACTTTGCCTGTAGTTGGCATTCAATACAAGGCAGAGAATGAACCTCAAAGAAACAACAGGTTTGCTTCTGTTTTGTGAAGTTCATTTCATTTTTAGACCCCTAAAGGCTTCCTGGGGTTAGTTAGCTGAAGGCCCAAAAGCCAGAGAAAGGACAGGGACTATGAGGGTGTTCTGAGATTTGCGGGGGGGGGGGTGGTTGCTGGAATTCTCACAGAAATGAAAGTGAAAAGGCTGAGCCTTATAACAGACATAGTGAATGCCTGGCACAAGGCAGGTGCACCCTTAGCAGCTGAGCACACCCATCAGTCGTGGAAACAAGGAGGGAAGAGCAGGCCTTCATGAAAAATGGTTGCCGTGGGTGGATGTCAGAAGAATCCCATGAAGATTGATGAGAGAGTTTGGGACAGGGTCTACCAGTGGACATGAACACTAGTACCAAACTATTCCAGCTGTAGTTTGGTGAAAGATCCCCTGACAATCAGGTAAGGTTCTAAATAAGAGTCTAGATCAGGACAGCTGGGTGCTTCCCTGTTAAAAAAGGCAAAGTGTGAAATCAGTCTCTCTCTTTTTTTTAAGGCTCTCTTCCTGAAATTTCTAACCTAACCAAGATGTCTGTGGTACTTTAACAGGGCAGAAAACTTAGTAGTGAACCTTAGTAAGTTTTGGAATCGGCCCAGAGTCCTAACTTACTGAGGGTGTTTTGTCCTCGAGGTGGGTTTACCCCATCTGGTCGTGGTTGAGCCTCTGAGATCCAAGCTCTTCTTCTGGCCAAATCAGCCACAGCTAAACTTTCCCAGCCTCTGGAGACAAAATGTTTGGGCTGTCTTCTGACCAAGTGTGAGATTGTTTTTGTGGGTTTGCTTTCTTTCTTTCTTTCTTTCTTTTTTTTTTTTTTTCTGTTTATGAGATAGGCTACAGAGCTTTTCCCAGGATAATCAGTCATCTTGACTGGTAACAGGCAGAGGCAGACGAAACTGGGGGATTCTAGATCAATGGGTTTTTTTGTAAAAAATCACTGAACCCTACTGGGATAAATTTGATTTGGTTTTGCTTTTTTTTTCTCTTTTTTATTGAATCATTTACTCATGCTTCAAGAGTTATTTTGAATATTTTGCTTGAACACAATCCTAATTAAAATAATCTCCTAAAGTTATAAACATAGTTTTCTAATTTTCTTTTTATTCACCCACCCATCAATCTGTCCAGTCAACAACCATTACTGGACTTTTTACTCTCCATCAGGCATTGTGCTCAAGGTGATCAAAATGCAAACTCTGTCTTTCCAGGTGCCTTTTTTTTAAATTCCCCAATAAATATTTGGTAAATAAAGAAAATGAGGAATGAATGAACTAAGTAATAAGGAGAGCAAGCCAGAACAGGAGAAATAAGCAGGGAGGGTGAAATTTATGCATGTGACATAGTCAAACACACCTACAGATTCTTGATGAATCTGTATGATGAATCAGATGAAATCTTACAGATTTCATCATGCCACAGATTTCAAATGTGGTCCACTGATTCACCTGGCCCTGAGGTTGAGATACTGGATGCAAAAGAAGCAGGTGGTAGGACTTCTCTGTAAATAA